>ONZH01011869.1:0-220265 GCA_900303285.1 Rhinella marina
CCCTGCGCCATGCTGTAAAATATACAGTATATACACAGTGTAGAGGTATAATGTATATTGTCTGGCACAGTGTATGCATATACCCACACACAAACATACACACATACATATACACACACAAACATACACACATACATATACACCCACATACATACATACACATACACACACATACCTACACATGAAACACATAAATACTTACAGTTACTTGTCCCTTGTACCGCCGACTCCACTCTGGAGGGGGCTGGGCCTTGATCTTCTTTCCCCTCTTTGCCGCGCTGCACAGGTCTTCCTCGTCCAGTAGCAGCGCGGCATGAGGGCGGAGGCGGGGCCAGCTGGAGCACACAGGAACTTTCGGGCGGTCCTGCGGTGAGTGGAGGTGAGCAGGCCAGGAGAGGCCCGGAGCGCAGGCAGGGCAGGACGCATCTTAATGATGCAAGTAGGGGGCGGGGCCTCCCGTGCGCTCCGGGCCCCTCCTGTGCCGGGGCCCCATAGCAGTGGCGTGGTCTGCCTCTATGGGCGATACGCCACTGGCCATAGGCCCAGATTCAACAGGTTTTACACCAGTGAGGTGTCCAGTTCATGAAAATTGGACACGTATTTTTGGATAATGGAACTGGCATAAAGCCTTCTTGAATCTGTGCCTTTTTAAATGTCCTTTCTTCACCTCATGGATTCTGTGGGTGAGGTTGTCTGTCTATCTCACCGTATCCGTATCCTACTAGACTAGCTGTAATGTTAGAGGGTTTTTTTTTAACGTTGACTGTCCTGTGCTGAGCTACAAAAGATAAAGCATAAATTTAGATTCTATTTTGAAGACAGAAGTTCCACCAATTACACTTTTGAATTTAGCGGACGCCGAGGTGCCTAAGTGAAGGCGTCTATGACTGATGAGCGGTGGTGCATTAAAGGGTTAATAAACTCAGCCTGCAGCAAGGGGAAAAAATGGTTCTGCCCACGGGGGTGTTTCTCTTGTGGACACTGTTTCTAATTACCAGCGAGAGGGTGTTTCTTTTAACCGACACCCCTGCGTCCTGGTTGGCTGAAGTGCTGGCAGCGGCTAAGGGGTTAAAATGATGGCCCTGATAGGGGGATGGCCTCTTTCTCCAGCATCTTCACTGAAAGCTTCCCACCCTCCCTTCCCCATTATTTCATTGTTTTCTTTACTTTTTCTGATTCATTTCTGGTTTGTTTCAGTGTTTTACATTACAAGTCACATCAGAGGTCGGTTGACGATTTCAGACGGAGAAGAAGGCAGACTTGCCCACAGAACGCTGTGGGGCATAGCGCTTCAATACTCCGGGTTATGGTGTTTATGGTCAACAAGTTGAAGTTTTGGAATAAGATAAGAAAATAAAGCTGTGACCGACCCTTACCCAACTTAAGGTGTTGTGTGTTTTATTGGCCGGCTGCGAGGGTGGTTTGGTGGGGGGTTTATAGAGTTCAGTCTCAGCAGTTGCAGTGCCTGGGGTGCCGTCGTTGCTACAGGGGCGACCCTTTCCCCCTCCAGGGCCCTCTAAGGTGATTTTCCTTTATGTCCCAGGGGTAGGAGTACCAAGGGGTATTTAGGCCACTTAAGTCTTTGGTGGGATTGTCACGGTGTTCCTACCTCGTGAGATGAACAGGCCCCAGGCGGTGGCTCCGGCTGCAGAAAATTACAAGTAGTAATAATTGAGAGTCGTCAGATGGGAATGATGTGTAGACTTTTGGGAATGGTCCAACGTAGTTTTATTGACTTAACTTTGAATGCAAATAACTCAGTTCATCCTTCAGCTTGGTGTCCAGCAAGTGCAGCTTATTGCTTATACTTGGCAGATGCTTGGAAATTCAAGTTTCAGGCTTCCTGTTCTAAGCTGAGGTTACCTCTTAAGTCTGGCTTCCCTTGAGAGTATTGGTGTGCCTTATTGCTGACTATATTACTCTGTCTTTAGGGTACAGCAGAGCTGAAGGTGCTCTGCTGTCCTGCACATGTCCTCCCCAATCAGGGTACAGGGGACAACTCCCTGACTAAACTGTCATTTCCTCCTCACTGCAGGAAGTTGGAAGAACTTAACTTCTCTCCAGCAGAGGGGGTCAGAATGGACTAAGGACCGTACCATTCTGGTAAAACTACATCTGAATCTGCCATAGTATTTACTGACACCTGCTGGTCCACCAGATACATATAAATGACATTACATACACATATAGACTATTGCGCTACTATGCTGGTACGTTCCTGCCTTGTGAGTAGGGTGTCCGATCTCTGTTATCCCCTCTCAGCAGACGAACAACCTATGTAAACTGCACTAAGAAACCATTTCTGACTGACTGAATATTCTGGCCACGAATACCAAAGAAAGCATGGGGGTGTCTTCACTCTGTAATCCCACCATTGTGAAATGATAAGCCCGCAAACGGAAGGGTGGCTTCATTCTGTAATCCCTTCCAAGCACCAAAGCCTGATAATGCTTTACGCTTTGTCACCTTGATGTCTATCAGTAGCTGCAAGTTATTTTTTTCCTGGAGGCGGTACTCAAGGCCTCAGGACATAGTGAACTAGGAGGAGGAATCTACCTGTCCTGCCAGAGTTCCAGTGAGAGACTATTCTCTCCTGACACATATAAGACACATCTATAGCAGCGAGGATAACCCTGAAGGAATAAGAGAAAACTGCTTGTGGCTCTGACACCTGGATACCATGAACCGTTAGTGTGAAACGCCCTCAGAGGCAGCATATATATCTGAGGTAGAGACAAGTAAGGTGCTAACTATCTGGCTAAGTGCATGACCATACATTAAAGTGCATTGGAGGACACATTGTGGCACCTGCAAAGAAACACACACAATGGGCAATATTTTTGATCGTTGGTGAAGGTTAAAATATTAGTGCAAACATTTAAGTGCAAATATATTAAAGGCATAATATAGGATATCTGTGGTTACATTCAAGTCCATCTTTTCTTCTTCTTTGGCTTGAGACTGGAACAAAGTCCCAAATTCAATTGAAATTTGTAATCCACATGGGTAATAAAATAGGTTATAAATAGCTGAGAAGGTTTCTTGACAAACCCTTTTAAAAGTGATTTTCCAACAACCTGAAAAGGGGGTAAAAAGGATGTGGTGCGCAAACATGGCGCAACTTGGATTATTGCAGATGGGGGGAGTCCAGCCACACGTGTCCATCATGGTGGAGACTTAAAACACGGGCAACAGAACAAATTAAAACATAGCCAACAGGTTCTCACCAGTCAGCACTCAGTCCATGGGGTGGCTCCCATTAGTCCTGTAGTTCTTTGCCAGTACTTGAGTGTGGGCTACCCTTAGTGGAAAGCCGGCACATCCTCCTCGTCGCTGCTGGAGCTGAACGACATAAGAGGGCGCTCCTGCCTCTGATAGGCCTCACAGTAGGCAGCGGCCATTCCCCAGCGTCCTCTTAAAGATAGATGTGGCACTGGTCGGGGCAGGGTCCCAGTGGTCACACTGGTGACTGTGGTAGCCATTTTGGAACGGACCCTGTAAGGCCCAGATGCTCCTGCCGGGCCCACTGGCGACCGAACCTCGGGTTGTAGAGGCTTGGCCAGAGGCCTACCCCGGGCAACAGATTGGGCTGCTGGTGCCTCCTGCATCAGGTGGTAGGTGGCCATAGGGTTGAAAATAAATTTGCTGCCTGTAATCTGACCCACCTGGAACACTGGCAGTGGAGGAAGCTCGGGAATGAGTTGCTCTGGCTCGCCGAGAAGAGGTCTTGCTCCTGGCTGACTGTCTCCCGCTTCATCCTCTCATGGATGGTGAGTAAGGGTGGCGGTCGCGGAGTAATCTTCCCATTCCTCTTGAGGTGCCTCCGGCCTCGGTGGTCTGGTGATGACCTTCACCCCGGTGGCAAAGGGGCCTTGTAGGCTCTTCATAGGAGTGAATTCTACGAAGTCGCCCGCATGGAGGTTGTGTCGTGCTGGAGGGAGGTACGGCCTCTTCACGGAGCGACGATTAACGTAGAGCTCCTCAGCGGACTCCTCGTCTGTGATGAACCCCACGCCGTGGTCCACGCTAAACCAAAGCACAGTCCCGGTGCGCCTTTCGAGAGTCGGGTCACCACGTCGGGGATGTTCCAGCACCTCGACCACCCACTCTTCTACAACCCTTTTATAGTCCCACAGGGTAGTAACATTTTTAGTTACCGCAGCAGGAACGATAGGGTTCTGTCGGAGGTCGTTATGTCGGGGCTTAGGCGAGGTGGGGACTCCGGCCACTCGGTTGTGGACTTCCTCCGCAGGCCCGGCCATCTCGACTCGGACTTTGGCCCGGACGTATGTTTGCTTCCTGAGTGCACCGCTGGTTGCGTCCATCTTCAGGACCACGTGTGCGGCCTCGCTTGCAGGATCTCCAGCTGCTATCACCGGTAGATGAGGCACTTTGGGGTTCGGCACCAGCTGTGCCTTGCGGATAAGTTGGTCTAGGCGAACCTCCACTGGTCTAGGTGTAGGCTTATATGGGTCGGTGCCCCAGACCATATCCCCCCAACTAGTGCCTCGCTGACGGGACGCCATGTTGTTGTCTCTCTCTTTCTTCGCATACACCGGAGATGAAGGAGGAGCTAAGGGGGTGGAGTCTTCGCTCTCAATGCTCCCCCCAGCAAGTTCCTGGCGGGCTGGATTGGATTTTACAGGGGGCCGTGCCATGGTTTTCCCGCTCTTGAGGGGACGGTTTCTTTGCTTCAGCATGAAGAAGCTGTGCCACTAGTGAGAAAATGGCGTTGTTAACTCTTCTGGTGCCGACGCGCAGCATTTTGCGCCGTCTGCACCGCAGCAACTGTGTCAAAGTCATTTTTCAGTAGACATCTGTCAGGTTTTCTGACTAATTCTTTGGCCTTGTAGTTAAAAGGCTATTAGTTTAAAGTCTGTTTTAGGGATGGTTGAGCTGTGGCCTTAACGGTACAGGCACTTCAGACTCATCCTGTTCGTGACGCTAATGCGTACATATTCAGTTAAGTAGCGTACAATTGACAACGCTACACTGTATGTTCGTTACTTGAGTAGAAATGTTCGCAGACGCAGTGTATGCGTACGCTAATGCATACATATTCAGTTAAGTAGCGTACAATTGACAACGCTACACTGTATGTTTGTTACTTGAGTAGGAATGTTCGCAGACGCAGTGTATGCGTACGCTAATGCGTACATATTCAGTTAAGTAGCGTACAATTGACAACGCTACACTGTATGTTCGTTACTTGAGTAGGAACGTTCGCAGACGCAGTGTATGAGTACGCTAATGCGTACATATTCAGTTAAGTAGCGCACCTTTGACAACGTTACACTGTATGTTCGTTATTTGTGCGGGAATGTTCGCTTTAGCGTACGCATTAGTGTAAATTCTCAAATATGCGTATATTTGGCGTCGCCATTGTTGAAGTCACTTGGATTTTTTCCACTTTTTTCATTGTAACATAGTAACATAGTTTATAAGGCCGAAAAAAAGACATCTGTCCATCCAGTTCGACCTGTTTTCCTACAAGTTGATCCAGAGGAAGGCAAAAAAACCCTGTGCGGTAGAAGCCAATTTTCCTCACTTTAGGGGAAAAAATTCCTTCCCGACTCCAATCAGGCAATCAGAATTACTCCCTGGATCAACAACAACCCATATCTAGTAACTATAACCTGTAATATTATTACCCTCCAGAAATACATCCAGGCCCCTTTTGAACTCTTTTAGTGAACTTACCATCACCACCTCCTCAGGCAGAAAATTCCATAGTCTCACTGCTCTTACCGTAAAGAATCCTCTTCTATTTTTGTGAACAAACCTTCTTTCCTCCAGGCGCAGAGGATGTCCCCTCGTCATGGTCACTGTCCTTGGGATAAAGAGATCATGGGAGAGATCTCTGTACTGACCCCTGATATATTTATACATAGTTATTAGATCTCCCCTCAGTTGTCTTTTTTCTAAAGTGAATAACCCCAATTTTGATAATCTTTCTGGGTACTGTAGTCCACCCATTCCAGCTATGACTTTAGTTGCCCTCTTCTGAACCCTCTCCAGCTCTGCTATGTCTGCCTTGTTCACAGGAGCCCAGAACTGTACACAGTACTCCATGTGCGGTCTGACTAGTGATTTGTAAAGTGGCAGGACTATGTTCTCATCACGGGCATTTATGCCCCGTTTGATGCAACCCATTATCTTATTGGCCTTGGCAGCAGCTGTCTAACACTGGTTTCTGCAGCTTAGTTTGCTGTTCACTAAAATTCCTAGGTCCTTTTCCATGTCAGAGTTACCCAATGTTTTACCTTTTAGTATGTACTGGTGACTTGCATTATTCCTTCCCATATGCATAACCTTACATTTGTCAGTGTTAAACCTCATCTGCCACTTCTCTGCCCAAGCCTCCAGTCTATTCAGATCCATCTGTAGCAGTGTACTGTCCTCTTCTGTGTTAATTACTTTACACAGTTTAGTGTCATCTGCAAAAATTGATATTTTACTGTGCAAGCCTTCTACAAGATCATTAATAAATATATTGAAGAGAATAGGGCCCAATACTGACCCCTGTGGTACCCCACTAGTTACAGTGACCCAATCTGAGTATGTACCATTAATAACCACCCTCTGTTTTCTATCACTGAGCCATTTACTTACCCACATACAGACATTTTCTCCAAGGCCAAGCATTCTCATTTTATATACTAACCTTTTATGTGGTATAGTGTCAAATGCTTTGGAGAAGTCCAGATATACGACATCCATTGATTCCCCGCGGTCAAGTCTAGAACTTACCTCCTCATAGAAACTGATTAAATTGGTTTGACACGACCGATCCCTCATGAAGCCATGCTGATATGGAGATATTTGCTTATTTTCATTGAGGTACTCCAAGATAGCATCTCTTAGAAAACCTTCAAACAGTTTACCCACTACAGATGTTAAACTTACCGGCCTTTAGTTCCCGGGCTCTGTTTTTGGACCCTTTTTGAATATTGGCACCACATTTGCTATGCGCCAATCCTGCAAGTAATAGCAACTGCAAGTAAACGAAACTATACCCTATCTGACTCCCATTATTGTAGCAGCAATTATTCAGCCGTTATAGCAAGGTTCGTTTTAGGTTCGGTTCGTACGAATCCGAAATTCAAGAAAGTTCGCAGAAGCGAAGCAAACCGAACTTTTCAAAAGTTCGCTCATCCCTAACTGAAACTATTAGATTAGGCAGACTTGGTCTGCTTCAGTGCAACCCAGACAAATGTCGCACAGAGATTTTTCTAATGTAGCTGTATCAGTGAAAGCAAAAGACCGTATTTGATTACGTGACGTACAGTATAGGTCACCTGGACAGAAAATACGGATTGTGGTTTGTGGTGAATGGACAGCTGAACTCTGACACACAGAATGGTTCCAAACAGCTGTATGAAATGGATTTGTATCACTGAGATAAAACAATAAAAAAAAGTGTTATATATGGCAATAGCTGCACTACTAGTGCCAGCCAGCCCAGCCAGGAGACAAAAAAAAGTGCCTTGTAGCCCTTAGAAGGGCTGTTGGGTTCTTTTGAGATCACTCCTGCCTAACAGAGAACTAAATCCAGGCCCTAACACTCTCCCTGAAACGCAGCAGATCTGTCCCTAACGACATCCAGGCAGCGACTGAGCCGAGCACCGCGGGCAGTCACTAGTATATTCCAGGGTCACCTGATCTGGCCAGCCAACCCCTGCTATCGACATGTAAGGGCCTCACATGATGCTGGGTGTACCGCAGAGTCTCCTGGCTTGTGATTGGCTGAGTTTATAGGCGCCAAAAATTCAAAATGCGGGAGATGCCATTTCCTCGAGCATGGCGAGATGCTCGTCCGAGCATCGAGCACTTACGAGAACCCTAATGCTCGAACGAGCACCAAGCTCGGACGAGCATGCTCGCTCATCTCTATTCCTCATACATGTCTAATAGGTAAAGTAAGGTCTATAGGCTTGGAAAGTATAGTCTGTAATTGGATTGAAAACTGACTGAAGGACTGAGTCAAGTGAGTCATGGTCAATGATTTCTATTCAGAATGGTCCCAGGTTTTGAGTGGTGTACCCCAAGGTTCAGTGCTGGGTCCTCTATTATTTAATTTATTTATTGACACCAAGCTATATAGCACTGTGCAGTCTATGGAAGATGTCCATAAAATATAATCTGGCTTGGACCGAACCCGAGTTCGTTACAAAGGTTTTTTTACAGTAGAAATTAATTTATGACGTTATTACCCGAAATCTCGCAAGACTTCAATAAATAATAACTTCGGCTCATCGGAGCCAATACATTCTAATACTGTATGGAGCTCTCACTCCTTACAATATTCTAACTAAGTTTTATGCGAATCGACTTCGGATGAAGCATAAGCACTTCCCTGCCCATCTGCCCAGGGCTTCTAAACAGAGTATAAATATAGCTGGTTCCTACATCATCCTGAACATTGCAGGTTTAGGTTGGGACCAGGACAGGCAGTTCTGTTAGTGTTAGTTACCCATCTGCTGAAGCCAAATTGACGCTGGTAGATGTCCCTGACACGTCTGATCAAAAATCTGCGCGAACAGCTTCCATTTTTCATGTATATTAGGTATAGTACCACTGTAATCCAGAATAATCTCTTATCCCTAGTTATATTGTTTGCATGTATAACAGAGTGCTGCCACACGCATTTTGTTTGCTTTCTGCACTGTTAGCTTTATGAATGTGCACCTGTGACTTTGGATGTGTTAGTCTAAATTTTCGTGCACCAGTGGGCGACAGGCAGGATAGAGTCCTCAGCATCACATCTGATCACATGCTCTATCCTTGACATTGAATTAATATTTAATGATCCTGAAAAAATTCCATCTATAAAACATTATGGATCCTGGGGAATATTCATTCAACATTTCCATATTTATAACTAAAGGACACATATGAGAGACCGCTTTAAATTTAAACTTGTAAACCCAAATTGGTAGAGTATAGTTAGATTGAAGTTTTTTTAAGGCTCTACCACCATAGCAGTTGTTGTGGCCCATGTACACTGGCGAACTTGTAACCATATGTAATGTGTGTGGTGTGGTACCTTCCTTTATGAGCTTCCCCTTTAAAAAAAACCCACTACAGATAAAAAGAAATTCAGACTTTACTAAACACAAATGAAAATACATTAGGATAGGCGGTCTATTGGTTACTGTCACTTTAAAAGGCACAGTAAGCCAGTGGTTAGAAGATTCGAGTGAATAATCTTGACTTGACATGTGATAAAAAAAGGAGGGCTAGAGGGGTAGTGAGAGCGATGCTGTGCCCTGCTGCTGTTGTGGATGGGCAAACGTCCATGGAGGAGGAGTTTGGGTGCTGCCTCGCCACTGCCACAAAAAACCTAGTGGGCCATGAAAGACATGTACTGACCTTGCCCGTAAGAGCTACTTCAGGTGTCCACCATGGCATGAACCTTGCCACACAGAGAAAATCACAGGGAGTGGCCCACTTTGTCCACTACATGAAAATACAACCAGGGATGGCTTTTTGGGAAAAATAATGGCGGCTAGGTATCTTTCAGCTAGGGTAAGCACATGCTATCAGCTACCTAAACGCAGCAGACACGACTAAATGGTACAGCAGTGGCTGATGATGGAGTGGAAGAGGAGTCTGAGTGGCAGAAGCGGAAAGGGATGATCCAATGTGAAAGACACCGTACTGCCTGTGGCTGTGGCCTGGCTGCCACAAAGGGGACCGGGAGGATGGGGGAACTCCTGTTGTCGTCGCTTGCTTCCACCTTTTCTTGCCCACAGTATGGGGTGATGCTGCTTTATGTGGTTCAATAGAGCTATGGTGCCTACGTTTGTGTTTGGAAGCCCACGTCATATGTTGTTTTTGCACAGCTTGCACAGGGCAATGCTTCAGTTTTCCTGCAGCGTGGAGAGAAACTGTGAGATAAGAGACACTCACAAAGAGCTAGAGGTAGTTGAGCTTGGCTTAGCTCTGGCACATTTTGGGCCTAACCCACCCACAGTGTCACTGGCACCACCAGATCCCGAAGCAGGCAGATAGAAATAAAAGGATTGAGGCCTACTGCCTAATATCATTTTATCCCCCAGGGATAATTTTGTGCTCTACACTGTGTATTGGTGTAGTGATTACTTATATGCTGGTTTTATTAAAACAGCCAAAAAAAATTGCAACCATGTGAAGACAGAAATACAAAACAGAAAACAAAAACAAAAACAGAAACAAATTGAGGCCTGCCGCCTAATATCCCATTATCACTCACAGGTAATTTTGTGCACTACCCTGTGTATTGGTGTGGTAATCACCTACATGGTGGTTTGAATAAATTCAATAACCTCAAAGAAAAAAAAATTGAACTGTGTGGATTTCAGGTGTTTTCACTGAGATTTCAAATGCTACATCAATGGTAAAACACTTGTTCTTCTTTTAAAATGGGAAAAAAATGAAATCGAATGTTTGCTGGGAAAGCCACTAGCGAGGAATAAGAAGGATGCTCACATGCCGCTGAGAGAAAGTGGAGGGGAGGGCTTACCCCGATTGGCTCACAGGCAAAAATGAGCCAATCAGTGGCAGGGAGGTGCCGTAGAAGGACTTTATTCTGTGCTGGGCTGTGAATAAGAGTGGATGGGTCTTACAGTGTCTGCCAGAAAATCAATGTAATCAAGCTTGTATTCTACTGCCAGGGACATGTACCTGCAAGGACATTACTTTTATTTTTTCCCCAACAGAAATCCTTGTTTTTGTAGAATAAGAGCAAAACTGTACAACATGTGTTGTACCATCAGTCTAACATAGCATATAGAATACTACTGCGAACTCCATGTTTTCTTACATAATTTATTTAGTTAAAAAAAATAACAAAATGTATAAATCATTGACTGATTATGTAATATATATTATTAGATAAGAATAGTGCACCACATCATCTGTGAATGATAACGTGATATTAAGTGTTAAGTGATATTAAGTGTTTCCATTTATTTCCACACGGTTGGAATCTTTTTTTTGTGGGGTTGTTCAATTTAATTAAACCAGCATATAGGTGATCAGCACACCAATACACAGGGTAGCGCACCAATGTATGTGTGAGTGATAACGTAATCTTAGGCATCAGGCCTCAATCATACATTTCCATTTATTTATTTCTCCACATAGTCAGACTTTTGGGGGGGGAATCGGGTTGTTCAATTGAATTAAATCAGCATTTATAGGTGATTACTAAAACAATACACAGGGTATTGAAAAAAAATTATCTGTAAATGATAATGAATTTAGGTTTGTTTCCGTTCGTTTCTGTCTCCACACGTTTCCAATCAAATTTTTTTTTGGGGGTTGTTGAAATCATTAAAACCAGCATATACCATATTTTTCACCCTATAAGTCGCACCAGCCATAAGACACACCTAGATTTTAGAATATTAAAAACAATATTTATCTTTAGACATCAGACCAGCACTCAGACCCCCAATGTTAATTAGACCTCAGATCACAGCCCCAATCAAACCCCCAATGTTAATACGATCCTCAATCAGACCTCAGATCAGACCCCAATGTGAATGACCCCCAATCAAACCTCAGATAAGAGCCCCAATATAAATAATACCCCTCATTCAGACCTCAGATGAGACCCCCATGCCTCAGATCAGACCCCCATGCCCCAGATCAGACCCCCATGCCCCAGATCAGACCCCCATGCCTCAGATCAGCTCCCATGCCACAGATAAGCCCCCAGCCTCAGATCAGACCCCAGCCTCAGAGCAAATAAAATGAAAAAAAAATCAACTTACCTTTCCTACTCCGGATGCGATGGGCTCCCAGGATACAGCTCTCTCTCTTCTTCCTGCTGTTGGCTGTGCTGTGACTCGACGACCACAGCATGAGGTCACAGAGTGTCTTCACGGTGTGCAGCAACTTTAGGGGGAAAAAAGTTCATCTTATGGGGCGAGAAATACGGTATGTGACTGCTACAGCAATACACAGGGTAGCGCCAGGGGCCTTGCTAGGGTCTCAAAAGATCCGGGGCCCATTCCCCAATGAATATGGCCCAGTTCTCTAAGTCGCATCCCCCCCAACCCCCACCCCCGCATTTTGAAGTACTCGCTATACAGCTATACAGCAACCCATACCTCTCACATCCAGGGCCTCCCAGATGACGTCTCCTCTGATGTAGATCTTCTCTGTCATCATCTTCTCCATTCGGTCCTGACAACCTCTCTCAGCCGCCTCGTCTCTGCAGAATGTGACACACGGACATCTTAGCTTCCTCACATTTCATCATCCCCCAACCTGGAGACCCAACTATGTTATCCTGCTGCTCGCTGTGCTCCCCAATACCCCAAATACTATCCTGAAGAAATATCAGTGCCCCCCATAGTAATAGTGCCCCCCATAGTAATAGTGCTCCTCATAGTACTTCGAATAGTAATTCCCTTCTAGAGTTCCCTCATTAGTAATACTGCCCCCAACATTCATAATGCTCCCCAAGAGTGCCTCCATTAGTAGAATAGCCCTCCAGTATTAATAATAGCCTCACAGAGCTCCCAGTAGAAATAAGGCCCCCTATTGTTCCCCAGTGGTAATAAAGCTCTCTATATACCCCTCAGCAGTAATAAGGCCCCCATAGTGCTTAGTAGAAATAAGGCGGATCTATAAGTCCCTTCTATAGAGACCCCAGTAGTAATAAGAACAACTACAATACCCCTACAGTGCTCCCAATATTTATACTACCCCTTACTGTTATAATGCTTTCCCTGCAGTGTCCCCAGTATTTATAATGCCCCTATAGTGCCCCTTGTATTTATATTCCTCCCTTCACCATACAGTCCCATGTAAATAACATCACACCATCTCTCCAGCCCCCTCTAAAATAAAGTCCTATGTAAATAACATCACTCCCTTCAGCCCTCCAACATACAGTCCCACGTAAATAACACTATTTCCCTCCCTCCCCATAGATTCCCATGTAATTAACATCACACTATCTCTCCAGCCCCCTCCAATATACAGTCCCATGTAAATAACATCCCTATCTATCTACAGCTCCCTCCAAAATACAGTCCCATGTAAATAATATCCCCCCTCCCCAGCCACCTCCAACATGCAATCCGATGTAAACATCACCCCAACATTTAGTCCTATGTTAATAACATCATTCCCCTCCCACTAGTCACCTCCAACATACAGTCTCATGTAAATAACATCAACCTGCCCCAGCCCCAGCCCCCTCCAACATTCAGTCCCATGTAAATAACATCACTCCCTCCCACAGCCGCCATCAACAATACAGTCCCATGTAAATAACATGACCCCCAAACACAGCCACCTCCAACACAGTCCCATGATAATAACATCCCTCCCTTCAGCCCTAACATACAGTCCCAGTTAAATAACCACAACTCCCAGCATCCCTGGAAGACGCATCAAAAAGCATGGGTGACATTACCCCATGACTGGAATCAGACATAGTGTTTCATGTAGTTTTATGAGCAAAAGCCAGGAGTAGATCCAAAAGAAAGAAATGTATAAATGAAAAACTAATGTGTCTTTTTGTACATGGCATTTTGCTATATTCACAACTTCGATCAGGACCAGTTTGGCAGATTTTGTACAATTAGCTGATGCGTTTACAAAAATATTTTTAATACCCCATATATCCCCCACAATGTGATAAAACTCCACAAAATCAGGGACAGGACATACTTTGGTCTGCAAAAATAATGTAGAATGCCCAACAAATGAGCTACCAAATAAAAACAGGGCAGAAAAAGTTGATAAAAAAAATATTAAAAAAAATAAATATATATATATATATATATATATATATATACGGTATATACAGTATATATATATATATATATATATATATATATATATATATATATATACGATATATATATATATATATATATACGGTATATAAATATATATATATTTATATATATAATTATATATATGAAACACAGCCTAGTAACAGCAATAAGGGGTTAGGCCTCATGCACACGAACGTAAACGGGCACCGGCCGTGTGTAGCCCTCATCACGGATCGCGGACCCATTCACTTCGAGGGGTCCGCGATCCGGGAGATGCGGAGCAGAGGCACGGATCGGAACACCACGGAAGCACTACGGTGTGCTTCCGTGGTGTTTTCTGGCCATGCCTCCGCACCGCAAAAAAGTAGCGCAAGCACTACTTTTTTGCGGTGCGGACCCTCGGATGCGGATCGCGGACCCCATTCAAGTAAATGGGTCAGCGATCCGCATGTGGTGGCCTCACGGTCAGTGCCCGTGCATTGCGGACCGCAGTTTGCGGCCCGCAGCACGGGCACGGCCGGCACACGTTCGTGTGCATGAGGCCTTAATCTGCTCAATCATAAAGTCCATTACTTGGATTGCACTGGACTAAATATGGTTCTCCACTGAAAAAAGGTTAATAGATTCACTTACCCCTCCTCAGATATCACCACAGCTTCTTCTCTTCTTCACTGCCGTCCTCTCCTCCAGTGGTCACATGGTGGTGACATCATCGCAGGTCCTGTTCAGCTACATTTAGAGCTGATCACATGACCTGTGATGTCACCACAGGTCCTTTAGATGTTCCAGTGCATTAGATTCAATTGATTCAATTGTATTGCCGTCCTAAGGACGGCAATACAGTTGTATCTAGCTGGCAGGCAGGACATTTGGGGCCTGGGACAAAACATCAGGGGCCCAGGCCCCGAATGTTTTAACCTAGCAACGCCCCTGGGTAGCGCACAAAATTATCTGTGAGTAATAATGAATTTATGCCTAAATCCATTTTTTTTGGGGGGGTTGTTGAAATGATTAAAACCAGCATATATGTTATTACTACACCAATACACAGGGTAGCATACAATATTATGTAAGAGGCCCATAAATGTCAGGGCTACGGAATGGTTCCAAACGAAAGACCTAGAGCTAGAATGTGGGTAGTTGCAGCACAAGCTATCCAGTCAGACATAGTGCTGGCTTCAGAAAGGCGCAACATTATTGGCAAGGAAAAATAGGATGAGTTTTTGGATTGGATGGCTCACCCTCTCAGGATGACATGGAGGTGACCCTGGGGTCTGACACCATGACGTGGAGGCAGGGATCACAGTATTCCTCCTGATTCTCCTCCTTGCAGCCCAAGACAAGGCTTTCAGTGGAATCCTTGCAGCCTTCACTGCGCCATCCTAGTGGAGCACCTCCTTTTTTCATAAGAAGTGGCAAGAAAACCCCACCATGCATTATGGCAAATAGTCAAGAGAGTCTCCCTGTTGACGACTTGTGTGAGAGCAGTCAGCATTTGTTCTGCCCTGAGGCGGAGGCTGCAGACCCCAGGCATAGCTGTGTTTTTGGTGGTAGTTGTGGCACCTGTAGCGCAGTATTGGCTTTGGGGGCAGTGACAGTGGCAGTCGGGCCAAATGCAGAGTTGGGAAAGGAGTCCACATAACCCACCATGACATCCCACAGAAAGAGGGTGAGGACGATTGTGTGTTGGACAGGACATGGGAACCGGATACGGGGTGTTGAGGAGGATGCAACACCAGGGGAGAAGGGTGGTGGTGGCAGCAATAAAGAGCAGAGGCCAGGTACATCTCAAAGAACAGCCAGGGCCAGTCTGCTTCGGGATCTGGTGATGCCGCTGACGGAGTGGGTGGGTTAGGCCCAGACGTATATTCTGTCTGGCAGTTTTTCTCAATGCTGCTGGAAGCATTGCCCTGTAGAAGCTGTGCAAGAGCAAAATAAGGCGTAGGCACCATAGCTCTATTGAACCACATGTAGCAGCATCACCCCATCTTGTGGGCAAGCAAAGGTGGCAGCCAGCTAGCACAACAGGAGTTCCCTCCTTCTATTGTTCTCCTTTGTTGCAGCCAGGCCACATCCACAGACAGCATGCTGTCTTTCACATTGTCCTCATTACATTCTGCTTTTCCCACTCAGACCCATCCTGTGCTCCACTGTCAGCCATCGATAACAGAATGCGTGACCACGAAACAACTTTACATACCCTGCAATCCGATGGTGCGCAAGCTTAATTCCCACCTGGCCAAGCTGCTGGCGGTGCAGTTGCTGTCGTACCATTTAGTCCAGTCTGCTACCTTTTGGGAGTTAATGGCATGCGCTCAGCATTGCTCAAAGATACCTAGCTGCCATTGTTTCTACCAAAAAGCCATCCCTGCTTTGTATCTCATGTGGCGGATAACTTGGGCAGCTTCCTGTGATTCTCACTGTGTGACAAGAATCACGTGTCTTTCACGAGGCACTGGTTCAGTTTTATTTTTTATGGCAGTGGTGAGGCAGCATCCCGGCAACGAGGCCAGGTCCTTTTGACTCCCCACAATTGTGTCTGCCTGGCTCTCACATCAGGCACTTATCCAACTCAGCCTGGGCGAGTGTAGCCACACCAGTAAGCAGTTGCTAAATTATTTTAAGCAGTAAACATCCCACTGGACGATCACTGTGCCAACTCCAACTAGGTAATATGGTCAGTGACAATGGATACAACATTCTGGCTTGCACAAGGTGCTGGCAATGTCCAGGAGACTGTACAAGCATTTCAGCCACTTATGTGGTGATGAATGCTTTCCTCGACTTGCAGCAACAGTATGGCTTGCACTACACTGCTTAATCCGCAATGTGCCAACTCTCTGGAATTCAACATTGGACATGCTTGAGTGTCTGTACGAGCAACGGAAAGCCGTGAACGATTTTGTCATGCACCAGCCCACCTCAGGAGAAGGGAGCATGTATTGCTTCATGGTCAGACAGTGGCAGCTTATCTGAGACACCTGTTGGGTGCTGAAGCCCTTCGAAGAGACCACAAAGTTTGTTAGCAGGGACAATTGCAGCATGAACGATGTCACCCCCATCCTATTTATCTTAACGCAGACGAGGCTCATGCAGCAGGGGACAACAGTGGAAGACGAACAGTTAACGACTCTTGTTGCCCGCCTTGTAGATGTTGGGGACCCCCAAAGGGAATCTGCCATGGAGGAGGAGCTGCCACTACAAGAGGAGGAGCCGGAGGTGGAGGAGCAAGAGGACGATGATGATGATGGCACCAGCAAGGGCTCCCAGCATCTCAGTGGGGGGCGGAGCCAGAAAGAACTGGCTCCTCGGGCACACTGGCCAGAATGGCGATCTGTATGCTTGCTGGCTGATGCTGTGACAGGTGTATCTTTGACATGAAGCAGATTGATAATTACTGGATAGTCATGCTTTTAGACCCTCACTATCAAAGAAAATTGGGGGAATGTTTTCCTCCTGCAGAAAGGAAGGCCAAATAACATTAATACCAGGAAACAATGTGTACGGGACTTGCCGCAGCTTTCAGTGAGCGGACGCTTGCCGCCAGCATGTTTGAAAGGGAGGCCCCTCTCCGCCCTCGCAAAGTCACCCCCCTCCCACCACCACAAGCAGCAGAGACAGTAGCAGCCAATTCAGTCTCCTCAATATGGGGCAGTTTTTCCATGTGCCATACCAAGCTAAGGCCAGTCAGCAAGCTGATAGCTCCAGCCTCAACGCCCAGGTTGAGGCCTACCTAAATTCTGGCCAGTCTCTGGAGCATACATGTACACTGTTCCCTGATTCCAAGTATTTCTGGGCAGGCAGACTGGAACAGTGGGTTGAACTGGCACAGCACGCGCTCTTTCCTGCCAAGCCTCCATTGTCATCTCGGAGAGGGTTTTTAGAGCCACGCTGAAAGTGGTGTCATCCAAGCGGACCAATTTGTCCTCTACCAGTGTCCAAAACATCACTTTTGTCAAAACGAACCAAGCTTGGATTGTGGAGGATTTTCACACTTCTTCTGCTGAGGCTGATCTAGCCTTGCTGGCAGTGCCCCATCATGCCACCGCAGCCATCATGCAACTGCTGCGATCTGTCTAGCATAATGTTCTGTACAGCTGCTGCAGCTGCTGTCTCAAACATGCTACTGCCACCATCATGCCACTGTTTCGACCTGCCAACCATCATGTTCTGTACGGCTGTAGCTGCCTCCATCATACCACTGCCATCATCATGCCACTACTTTGATGTGTCAACCATCATGTTCTGTACAACTGATGCTGTTTCCATCATGCCACCCCCACCATCATGCCACTGCTGCGGCCTGCCAACCATCATCTTCTGTTGCTGCCTGCCACCATCATGTTGCTGCCTGCCTGTCAACATGTACCACACGGCTACTGCTGCAGCCACCACTGCCTCAGCTGCTGCTGCTCCTTTCTGCTAATCCCCTACTGCCAGCACTATTAACGCAAAACATCTGCCACTACTACCACCACTACTACTGATACTACTACCCATAGACAGCCTACCTACTGCCTTGTATGTTCCATGCTATGCTGCTTCTGCTGCTGCTACCATTGTGGCCTCATGGCAACATATCCATACCCTTTCCACGTCCAAACTGCACTGCTGCCGGTCCCAATTAAAAGGAAGAAATTTTATTGGCTCATTCACATCTACCCACTATTACTTCTGACAATCAAACTTGTGCGTGTCATATGGGTAGACATTCTGACCCAGTCATGCAATAATTATTGGATGCTTGGTCCCCCAAGCCATTTTTTTATTATGTTTTTATGCCATCCCATAATGGACAATTTTTGGGAGCTTTGGAATATGAAAAGGCATTATACATGTGCCAGTGCAGTTTGTTTTTAAACACGCTGTATGTTAACGCCGTCAAACATGTGTTTACCCATAGCTATGTATGTCAGTGTTACTCTCACATGATTTGCTATTGCTGTCATTGCATTCCAGAGCTTGCAGAGGGGGAGAGAAAAATAAAAGAAACACTAAAAAATAAATGAAAAAAAGTCCTAGGAGGCTAGAAGTTATATACCAATTTTCATTGCAATTGGACCAACTTTGGTTCGGTCCGAATCGATTTGGATCTGAACTTTTTTAAAAATTCAGTGAACCTGAACTGAACCAAATCTGGTTAGTGTTGGATGTTAGTCTTAAATAATTTGCAGAGCGCAGAGCACAGGTAGGGTAGTAGAGAAGGATGAGTGCAGAGATATTGAGAAAGGGGCACTGTTGATAGCTTTCTGGGTGAGAGTCAGAAGTTTAAATTGAATCCTGTACTGTAGGGGCATCAGGTGAAATGAATAGCATAGTGTGGTGGTATCAGAGTAGTGGTTAAACATATAGATGAGCCTGGCTGTTGCATTCAGGATGGCCCGGATAGGGGAGATCAAGTAATATGAACTACAGTAATCAGTTCAAGAATGGATCAGGGCAACAATGACTGTCCCCACAGTAAGAAATCAGGGAATTCTAGAAATGTTTTTAAAGTGCAGGTGACATGAGAGTGTCTACCTAGCGTGTGTGATAGTAATGTCAAACACTAAGAGAGAAATATCAGGTAGGTTAGTACAGTAGATTGTGAAAACACAAGAAATTCCGTTTTTGAAAGACATGAAGTTGGACAGACAATCACTTGTTTTTTATAGTAGTTCAGGAGTGATGTCACAGGATGAAGTGTATAGCTAGTACAGAGATGATACTGAAAACAAAATCTACTGATCTATCCAATAGGGGCTGTGTAGAGGCAAATGAGGAAAGGACCTAGAACTGAACCCTGAAGAACTCCAACAGCAAGAGGTGGAGGAGAAGAAGTAGAGCCAGTAAATGACACACTGAAAGAGTTGCCAGTGCCAAGACGAATAGACTGGGGCAAACTGTGAACTTGGTGATCTACAGTGTCAAATGCTGCAAAGAGATCCACGACAATGAGTAGAGACTAGTTACCACTGCATATAGCTGTCAGGAGGTCACTTTAGTAAGGGTAATTTATGTAGAGTATCAAGGGCATTCTGCCTTGATTTAGTATGTTAAGGGTGGTTTCAGACATTGTATTTTTCATGGTGCTATTTTATTTTATAAAATAAATCCCACATAAAACTATAACTACAACTTACATTACATATGAGTAGTTTAAATAACACTGAATCTGACAGTTTAACATAGATTTTCTCCTGTAGATGTGTGAGGGGGTCACCGTCTGGGGCCCCCAAGATGAGACATAAGATACCCCATTTGAATACATATGTGACTACATTGAATAAGCTATGATTGAGATAACATGCAGTTTGTGTGACTGGCCACTAGCGGCCCTTAGTCAGGCAGCCCCCTTAGAACTAATGGAGCGAGATGTTAATAATTAATATAAAAAGAAAAGTAATCTTATAGCTGCATAGGATTTGTTTGTTATTGAAATGAACTGAACTGTTAAAAATAGCTTCTTATTTATTTTGTACATTTTGTTGCCATGTCCTGACTTCCTGGGAAAAGCTAGAGGGGCTGGGGAGAGGAAGTGGCAGGAGGACAGACAGTTGGCAGTTGGAGAGCAACAGATTCAGACGTCACGTGTCTGCTAAATTGTTTACCTGAAGTGTCCTGTGATCAGCCAGAGGTTGAAGCCTTCATCCACAGTGAGCAAGGGACGATTGTTGGAGATCTGCTGCCTGCTAAAGAGGATCTGTAGTCTTCGTTTATAATCAGGAGCTGAGGAGATCAAAGGCCTGCGTACCCTGAGGCCAGTGTTGGATCATCCATCAAGAAAACCAAGCTGCAATTCAGGCCTGAACTGGAGATCTCAGCCTGAAACATTTTGCAACCGGGTAAGTGCGCACTTTGAATGGAACTTAAATCCTAAGCTCAGGTCCCTCCCAGCAATCAGGGTGAGGACAATTTTTGGCACCACTGTAGCAGTTAAAGCTTTACTGCGACAGCAAGTGGATCCACATCCCGGTTCTGGAGTTACAAATACCTATGTGGGAGTTCAAGGAAGTCTAGCTGAGGTGGGGTGGTGGACATTACCAGTATCCAGGCGGGATAGTGTGGGACTTTTTCTGTGTTTGGCCTCTGTGAGCCACAGTGCCCCTCGGTACGCAGACCCCATATTTGGTGTTGATTCCTAGTGGTTCCAGTTCTTTGTGTTTGGTTAGGAGATCCTGCCATATTTAGCGGCATTTAGGCAAAATATAAATCCTTAAGGGTACAGTACCTAAATTAGGGAATTCCAAGCTGGGGCCCCACTGTGGACAATCTTGGGTTGCTAGCAACCTAGAGAGTTTGTACCACCATTTCAGTACACCGGAGTACACCTCACAGTGTACATTATATTGTATATAGTTTTCTCCTCTAGAGTTAGTAAAGTTATTTTGGTTCACACTAGTGTTGAGCGAGCATGCTCGGCCGAACTCGCTGTTTGGCCAAGCATGCCTACGCTCGGGTCCGCTGGGTGTTCGGCCGAACACCGAGTGTACTCGAGCGCAATACTCGAGTCTCTTCTCCGCACTGTAATATTGATTTGTACGAATTTGTATGCTAATGCGTACAAATTTGTATGCTAATGCGTACAAATTCAGTTAATTAGCATACGTTTACGAGTGAAAGGAGTAAAAGAGGAGAAGTCGCGATTCTGACCTTTTTCTATTAACCAGACACCCTCCCCTCTTCCGAGTGGGGGGTGCCTGGTTTAGTCCCATTGACTAACATTATGCTTGGCCGAGCACTCGAGCAACCCCTAGTGCTCAGCCAGAGCACCCGAGCATACAAGCACAGAGGTGCTCGCTCAACACTAGTTCACACAGCTCACTGTCCGTGCATTCATTCTTGTGTGGTTCACTGTATCTCAACGGACCGCTACACTATTTATATACACTATGCATTATTCTCTTTTAGGGTAAGGTGAAATATCATGAAGTTCAGATGGTGCAGTACTGCGTAGTGGCATTTGTTTTTGTGGCTCTGAACTAGTGAGTTGGTGGAACCCAGTGCCATGGGTGGCTTTATCAGATAGCAAGGTGCTGTAATGAAGTGCAAGGTTTTTATTATTTGTCTGCCATTCTCTGAGACACACCTTGCCTGATATGCCAATGCCAACTTTTTTATAAAAGAGCTAGAACTGATTGATGAACATATTTCCTTCTCAAGATGATTACAAAGTAACTGACACTCCTAATGTAAAGAACTTATTCTACATGCCTATACAGCACAGCACGGGCGTAGCTAGAAGTATCCCACAGCAACATTTTGTATTCCCCTTTCCCCCCCTTCCTTCATAATCATCCTGGAATCGCTGGTGTATATGTAAGGGTGGGTCCGCATCACGTTTTAGCCATCCGTTTCACATATATGTTGGAAAAAAAGTGATACAAAAGTGCAGCACAACACTCTTTTTTATCTTGCAGAGTCCGTTTGTCACAGAAGGTAGAGTAGCAGCTTCTGCCCACTGCTGCTTCACCAATCAGTTAAGGCTACTTTCACACTTGCATTTCTATTTTTCCGGTATTGAGATCCGTCATAGGGTCTCAATACCGGAAACAAATGCTTCCATATGGCCCCATTCATTGTCAATGGGGACAAAACGTAACTGAACAGAACAGAGTGCTCCAAAATGCATTCTGTTTCATTTGGTTGCGTTCCCTGACCGGAGAGCATGGGATGCGGAGCATGACGGATCCATCATGACCCACAATGCAAGTCAATGGGGACGGATCCGTTTAACTCTGACACAATCTGACACAATCAAAAACTGATCCATCCCTCATTGACTTTCAATGGAGTTCATGACGGATCTGAACTAGTGAGTTGGCGGGACCCAGTGCCATGGGTGGCTTTGTCAGATAGCAAGGTGCTGTTTGACCCCTGGGTCCCGCCGCTTGCTGGGACAGTGCCACGCTGCCGCTGCGCAGTACTGCGCCAGAGTTTAGAGTAGGTCCCACCCCTAGAGGCAACCTTGACGAGGTGAGTGAGCTTATTGCCTTGTAAATGTAAATGTAATTCTTTTAATTTTTCTTCAGAACTAAGACCCTTCATGCCCCTTATCAGTTTAGTTGCTCTCCTTTGTACTTTTTCCAGATCCAAAGCATCCTTTCTATGGACTGGTGCCCAGAACTTAACTGCATATTCTCAGTGCGGCCTCATCTGGAATTTGCATTCTGCCATGATTTAATACGTTAAGGGTGGTTTCACACATGACACTGTTCCTGGCAATAATGTGAAGGCCAGATATTTGCTAAAAGCCAATACATAGTTCTGAAATATATTACAAGCAGGGTAGTAGTGAGGTGTTTTTTTCCTTACTTTTGGTGTGTGTTGACGAGGTGAGTGAGCTTATTGCCTTTTGATCAAAACGCACACCAATGCCTCTTGTATAGCATGCAGTGCAGGGGGTAGTGCATTAAAAATTGCGCTGAGAAGCGGTTTAAATTTTGCTGAGAAGCACTTATAGATCAAAAGCATATTATGGGGATGTGCGATCCAGTTCTGTTTTCTCCTGTGACGCAGAAATATCATGAACACATCACCAAAGGCTTTGAGAACATGCCGGCTGGATTCATAGAAGAGATTCAGTGGAGAGAATACCTGCAAAGCAATTATACAAGTTTAAATATGTCTATATACAGTTTACATTACTATGTCCTGACGTCTGTTAAGCTAAGCACTTAAAAAGTTATAAATGGGTTTTGCTTGTATAAATTTAGCAATTACTTATTCAGTGTTTGCATGTTTCCTAACTGCTTGTAGAACGTCTTCATATCTACATCACACATTATTATCACAATAAAATATCAGCCAAAATATGTACATTCAGAGGATAACATAGATTGTCCAAAGGTTGCTTACCTTATCTTGAAGGCAGTTATGAAGTCCATCAAGTTCAACCAAGGGATAGGTGGGGACGTGTATCCCAGAAGGATGTTAGACTCAGATTTCTACACATTTTCATAAGCATTAATGTCATTTACTTTAAAGAATTCATCTAAACCCTATTTAAACTGTCCACTGTTCCTGCTGTGACCACAACCTGAGGTAGACTATTCCACATAGTCACAGTTCTCACAGTAAAGAAGCTTTGACACTTCTGAAGACTGAACTTTTTCTTCTCCAGTCGGAGGCAGTGCCCCCTTGTCTTTTGTGGGTATTTTACATGGAGCAGTTTTTCACCATATTTTCTGTATGGCCCATTTATATACAGTATTTTTATAGGTTAATCATGTCCCCCTTAAATGTCTCTTCTCAAGGATAAATAAATGTAATTCTTTTAATTTTTCTTCAGAACTAAGACCCTTCATGCCCCTTATCAGTTTAGTTGCTCTCCTTTGTACTTTTTCCAGTTCCAAAGCATCCTTTCTATGGACTGGTGCCCAGAACTTAACTGCAAATTCCAGATGAGGCCGCACTGGGAATATGCATTCTGCCATGATTTAATACGTTAAGGGTGGTTTCACACATGACACTGTTCCTGGCAATAATGTGAAGGCCAGATATTTGCTAAAAGCCAATACATAATTCTGAAATATATTACAAGCAGGGTAGTAGTGAGGTGTTTTTTTCCTTACTTTTGGTGTGTGTTGTGGCTTCAATTAATAATAATAAAAATGTAAGGTTTCTTTCAGGTATATTTCCGTCAACTTCTCTATGGGGAACAATTCCTGACAAAATCCATATAAAAAATTTGTGACCAAAAATGCTTCTAAAAAAAAGTATGAATTTCATTACTTTTTGTATTTGTTTTATTTTGTTTGTACAAGCTAAAAAAACAGAAGCATAAAGATTAAATACTACTCTAAGCTTCTGTCTCTCTCTGTCGCTCTCTCTCTGTCCTTTTGATATTTTACTTTTGCTCCATGGTGAGAATCCTGTCATTTAAAAAGCGTCAGCAGATACAGTGGGGAAAAAAATATTTAGTCAGCCGCCAATTGTGCAAGTTCTGCCACTTAAAAAGATGAGAGAGGTCTGTAATTGACAACATAGGTAGACCTCAAGTATGAGAGACAAAATGAGAAAACAAATCCAGAAAATCACATTGTCTGATTTTTAAAGAATTTATTTTCAAATTGTGGTAGAGAATAAGTATTTGGTCAATAACAAAAGTTAATCTCAATACTTTGTTATATATCCTTTGTTGGCAATGACACACTGTTGCTGGTATGTTGGCTCAATCCTCCATGCAGATCTCCTCTAGAGCAGTGATGTTTTGGGGCTGTCGCTGGGTAACACGGACTTTCAACTCCCAAAGGTTTTCTGTGGGGTTGAGATCTGGAGACTGGCTAGGCCACTCCAGGACCTTGAAATGCTTCTTACGAAGCCGCTCCTTCGTTGCCCTGGCGGTGTGCTTGGGATCATTGTCATGCTGAAAGACCCAGCCATGTTTCATCGTCAATGCCCTTGCTGATGGAAGAAGGTTTGCACTCAAAATCTCACGATACATGGCCCCATTCATTATTTCATGTACACGGATCAGTCATCCTGGTCCCTTTGCAGAGAAACAGCCCCAAAGCATAATGTTGCCACCCCCATGCTTCACAGTAGGTATGGTGTTCTTTGGATGCAACTCAGCATTCACTCTCCTCCAAACACGACGAGTTGTGTTTCTACCAAACAGTTCTACTTTGCTTTCATCTGACCATATGACATTCTCCCAATACTCTTCTGGAACATCCAAATGCTCTCTAGCAAACTTCAGACAGGCCCGGTTATGTACTGGCTTAAGCATAGGGACACGTCTGGCACTGCGGGATCTGAGTTCCTGGCGGTGTAGTGTGTTACTGACTGTAGCCTTTGTTATGTTGGTCCCAGCTTTCTGCAGATCATTCACTAGGTCCCCCCGTGTGGTTCTGGGATTTTTGCTCACAGTTCTTGTGATATTTTGACACCACTGGGTGAGATCTTGCATGGAGCCCCTGATCGAGGGAGATTATCAGTGGTCTTGTATGTCTTCCATTTTCTTCACACCAAGCTGCTTGCCTATTGCAGATTCAGTCTTCCCAGCCTGATGCAGGACTACAACTTTGTTTCTGGTGTCCTTCGACAGCTCTTTGGTCTTCACCATAGTGGCGTTTGAAGTGTGACTGTTTGAGGTTGTGGACAGGTGTCTTTTATACTGATAACAAGTTCAAACAGGTGCCATTACTACAGGTAATGAGTGGAGGACAGAGGAGCCTCTTAAAGAAGAAGTTACAGGTCTGTGAGAGCCAGAAATCTTGCTTGTTTGTAGGTGACCAAATACTTATTTTCCACCATAATTTGCAAATAAATTCTTTAAAAATCAGACAATGTTATTTTCTGGATTTGTTTTCTAATTTTGTCTCTCATAGTTGAAGTCTACCTATGATGTCAATTATAGGCCTCTCTCATCTTTTTAAGTGGGAGAACTTGCACAATTGGTGGCTGACTAAATACTTTTTTTCCCCACTGTAACCTACAAACCTCTAGCATGTCTTGAGGCATTGGTGCAGCTACAGAGGGGTGCAGATGTAAAAGTTGAACATGACGCCTAAGGAGACCCAAAGGTCCCTCTACCACATAGGACCACCAGTATTAAACACCAGTATATAACACCAGTATTAAAAATGTCACATTTGTGATTTGCCAGTAGCAATTATTAAGGTTGGTTTCTATTCCAGATGCTCATGGAAAATCAGCTGTAAAGTGATGTGCATTTTAAAAGAATGAGGTTATGGAAGAGTGAATTTTGATACGTATTTCACCCTTGAAATTAAAAATGGTGAAATATGTGCACTTCACTGCCAAAGTCTTTTAAAAAAATATTTGTTTAAGAACAAAAGTTTGATGTACAGTACAGACCAAAAGTTTGGACACACCTTCTCATTCAAAGAGTTTTCTGTATTTTCATGACTATGAAAATTGTAGATTCACACTGAAGGCATCAAAACTATGAATTAACACATGTGGAATTATATACTTAACAAAAAAGTGTGAAACAACTGAAAATATGTCTTATATTCTAGGTTCTTCAAAGTAGCCACCTTTTGCTTTGATTACTGCTTTGCACACTCTTGGCATTCTCTTGATGAGCTTCAAGAGGTAGTCACCTGAAATGGTGTTCACTTCACACTTGTGCCCTGTCAGGTTTAATAAGTGGGATTTCTTATAAATGGGGTTGGGACCATGAGTTGTGTTGGGCAGAAGTCAGGTGGATACACAGCTAATAGTCCTACTGAATAGACTGTTAGAATTTGTATTAAGGCAAGAAAAAAGCAGCTAAGTAAAGAAAAACGAGTGGCCATCATTACTTTAAGAAATGAAGGTCAGTCAGCTACCATAGCATCTTGCAACAGCATGCTATTCCATCCGGTTTGCGTTTAGTTGGACCATCATTTATTTATCAACAGGACAATGACCCCAAACACACCTCCAGGCTGTGTAAGGGCTATTTGACCAAGAAGGAGAGTGATGGGTTGCTACGCCAGATGAGCTGGCCTCCACAGTCACCAGACCTGAACCCAATCGAGATGGTTTGGGGTGAGCTGGACCGCAGAGTGAAGGCAAAAGGGACAACAAGTGCTAAGCATCTCTGGGAACTCCTTCAAGACTCTTGGAATACCATTTCAGGTGACTACCTCTTGAAGCTCATCAAAAGAATACCAAGAGTGTGCAAAGCAGTAATCAAAGCAAAAGGTGGCTACTTTGAAGAACCTAGAATATAAGACATATTTTCAGTTGTTTCACACTTTTTTGTTAAGTATATAATTCCACGTGTTAATTCATAGTTTTGATGCCTTCAGTGTGAATCTACAATTTTCATAGTCATGAAAATACAGAAAACTCTTTGAATGAGACGGTGTGTCCAAACTTTTGGTCTGTACTGTAGATGAATTTTGGAATGTAATATATGGTTTTAATAACTAGAAAAATGGAAATAATGTTTAATACACTAAACGCTAAAGCAACAAAATGTATAATGCCTCATTCACACCAGTATTTTGGTCAGTGATTTCCATTATTGATTGTGAACCAGGATTGGAGCCGACATGGACATAAGATATAAGGGAAAGATCTGCACCTGTTAAATATGTGTTTAGAAGTGCAAGGTTTTTATTGTTTGTCTGCCATTCTCTGAGACACACCTTGCCTGATATGCCAATGCCAACTTTTGTATAAAAGAGCTAGAACTGATTGATGAACATATTTCCTTCTGAAGATGATTACAAAGTAACTGACACTCCTAATGTAAAGAACTTATTCTACATGCCTATACAGCACAGCACGGGCGTAGCTAGAAGTATCCCACAGCAACATTTTGTATTCCCCTTTCCCCCCCTTCCTTCATAACCATCCGTTTCACATATATGTTGGAAAATATATATATGTATATATATATATATATATATATATATATACTTTTTTTTTTTTTTTTTTTTACAATGGAACTCTTCGGTGAATTGATGCCACTGTATGGCATCAGTCTGAGGCATCCCTTAATGCATAGGTTTTCTGTACTGACAAAGTGCACAGCCTGGGCCTGGTGATCAGTGGTGAGGATTGTGGTCCCCAATGCTCATTTACTCTATTGGGAAATACAGGGCACACTCCAGTATCATATACTGGAATCTATATAATGTAAATGTATTAGCCCTACCTCCAAATAATAATACATTTAGTGACTATAAATTAGCAACATTCAGAGACTAAATAATACTGCCATAGTGAACAACAGCTCCTCCTACCATGACTGGATAACAAACAATGTAACATTATAGCCTCATACTATGATTGGATAACACAACCATACAGTGTCTGAATAACCGCCATACAATGACTGCATAATACCACCACACAGTGACTGGATAATGCAGCCATACAGTGAGGCACAGTATAGGGTATAAGGCGGCATAGTAGAGGTTAGGAGGTACAGTACAGGGGGATCCCCTTATATCCCTGTACTGTGCCTCCTAAAGAGTATTATAATGGGTCATAGTGCAGGGTATAAAGGGGCAAAGTACAGGGTAGTGGGAACAGTACAGAGTACAGGGTATAGGGCACAGTACAGGGTAGCTGGCACAGTACAGGGTATCAGACTCACTAATGTTGGCCAGGTTGGCAGGGAGTCTGAAGCAGGAGGTCACGGCATTGGCAGGCAGGCAGCAGTGGTGCTCAGAGGCAGGCGAGTGAGGGCTGAGACAGCACTACTCAGGGTCGCTCCTGCTTCTTCTGTGAGGGGGCTGGGTGGGCAGTCAGGCCAGAGAGGCAGGCAGGTTGGCTCATCCTGGGTCTTCTGAGTGCTTCCTCTTGGAGGACCCTGTTTGTCACAGAAGTAGAGTAGCAGCTTCTGCCCACTGCTGCTTCACCAATCAGTTAAGGCTACTTTCACACTTGCATTTCTATTTTTCCGGTATTGAGATCCGTCATAGGGGCTCAATACCGGAAACAAACGCTTCCATATGGCCCCATTCATTGTCAATGGGGACAAAACGTAACTGAACAGAACAGAGTGCTCCAAAATACATTCTGTTTCATTTGGTTGCGTTCCCTGACCAGAGAGCATGGGATGCGGAGCAAGACGGATCCATCATGACCCACAATGCAAGTCAATAGGGACAGATCCGTTTAACTCTGACACAATCTGACACAATCGAAAACTGATCCATCCCCCATTGACTTTCAGTGGAGTTCATGAGGGATCCATCTTGGCTATATTAAAGATAATACAACCGGATCTGTTCATAACGGATGCAGACGGTTGTATTATCAGTAACGGAAGCGTTTTTGCTGAACCCTGCCGGATACAGCAATAACGCCATTGTGAAAGAAGCCTAAAAACATAGCATCAGTACAGAGAAGAGGTAGGGGAATCCTTCTTCCATCTCTTCTTGTTTCAGGATTCCCCCCTCCCCCAGGGAGAGAGGGGAACTGTAAAATAAATGTAAAAATTGACATACTGGTGTGCCCCCCTGCTGGGCCCCGAACGAGACACATGCCTTGGGGTGCCTATTAGAAATAGAGCACTGCTAGGCACACCACTGAACCCCTTCTGAGCTCAGGCCCCGAAGCTTCCCTGATAGCTACGCCACTGCAACACAGCACAAAAATTATGCACACATAACGTTGTCTCAACTTGTCTGCTCAATTCTGACTGGTAAGAAAACAAGCAAAGCATTTTTGGGATTATTACCAGAATAATTTCATTTTGAAACTTATCGTATAGAGCTACATATAAAATCTACACGTCCTGTGTTTATATGGTTTATGCTATATATTTCACAAAATGCATTAGCTAGAGCAGGTAAATTTAATGATAGTCCTTGGATCTGCCAATAATGTAATTAGTGGGTATATGTTTGCCGAAACATGTGAAGCATGTTGATTTTTCATTAAAATTCTGATTAACCAATGTGAATGTAACAGAGATGTCAGGGCAGTTTAGAGCTGGATGAGTGATACTACCATCCTGGGCATTGGTCCTATAACTGGGGAGCTTGAACAGAAAGTTTTCTTAGTGATTGAGCAGAGTGCTTATAAAATGAAAACTATGGCTTTTTAATCACAGACCCACAGTTCTGTGCATCCCTGCATGGATTTCTGAAAAGGAAGCTAAATGTGAGGAGTAGGGATGAGCGAACTTCATGCTTTGAAGTTCAGGTTCGGCGTTCAGGTTTAGTCTGAATTCCGTTATGGATTCTGTTACCACGGAACATAACAGAATTCTATGATGGAATGCATCACGGAAGCCTTTAAGAGGTATTCCCTTTTGCATTCCGTCATAACAAAAGGAGTCCTGTCCTGCATAGCAGAAACTGTCCGAATAAGTTATGCTGCCTATAGACTTCTATAATGATAGAATGCCTCTTAAAGGGAACCTGTCAACTGCAGAATCAATTTCACACCGCCAGCAATACCTTCAAGTAGCCAGCAGCGAGTTTCTAATGATGTTTTACTTAGTGAATTCAGAGGAGGCAGAAGTATGGAAAACGATTCTTTATCCTCCATCCGCGCTACTTCCCAGTCAGGCTTGAAGTCAAGGGGGCAGCGGCCTCCTTGCTTCAAGTCAAGGAAACCGCGCCCCCTTCCCTGCCCCTTCGCTGTGACTGAAAGCTGGCTGTTCTGCAAAGCCAGCGAGCTGTCGGGCATAAGCGCTGTCAATCACAGCGAAGGGGCAGGGAAGGGGGCGCGGTTTCCTTGACTTAAAGCAAGGAGGCCGCTGCCCCCTTGACTTCAAGCCTGACTGGGAAGTAGCGTGGACGGAGGATAAAGGATCGTTTTCCATACTTCTGCCTCCTCTGAATTCACTAAGAAAAACATCATTAGAAACTCGCTGCCGGCTACTTGAAGGTATTGCTGGCGGCGTGAGATTGCTTCTGCAGTTGACAGGTTCCCTTTAAAGGCTTCCGTGGTGCACTCCGTCATAGAATTCCGTTATGTTCCATGGTAACATAACATCATCCCTGGTGAGGAGCACATAATGTCCATCTTCTTGTTATAGCCCAGAGGTACTGATCCCTGCATTTTATGCTCTCAACTGTATCAGCATCCTCAGGATACAGATACAGTTGAATACAATGGTGAAGCAGGGAGCTTTCAGTTCCCTTCTGTATCATTTCCCTACCATTGGTGGTTCAGTGCTGGCAGGCACAATGCAATGACATCATCGCACCTGGTGTGCTGAGCCACAGACAGCACAGTACAGAGTGGAGCAATCTGCTCCTTTGTGTTCTGTGCTGTCTGTGCCTCATCATGGCAGGTACCATGACATCACTATACCATGGCCTCACTACATTACATCTGCCAGCACTGAACCACCAAAATGAAGCAAGAAGGTGACAGAAGGGAACCTGGGGAGGTGACTATTTTGAAGGAAATGCTGGGCATCATCTGTCGGGGCACCTAAGAAGGGATTACTGCTCCCTTAAGTGGGGGGGGGGGGGCTCTTAAGGGAGCATCACTCACTCTTTTTGAGGGGTCACTTAAGAGAACATCACTGTGAGAGAGCATTTAAGAGGACATCACTTCAATCTTTGTGATGGGGCACTTAAGAGGGCATCATTTTGAGGGGGCACTTAAGAGGGCATCACTGTGATGGGGCACTTAAGAGGGCATCACTGTGATGGGGCACTTAAGAAGGCATCATATTGTGTGGGAGCCACTTTAAGGGGACAACGCTCAGTCTGGGGGGCCACTTAAGGGGTTATCACTCTCAAAGTGATATTACCGTTTTAAGGGTCATTTAAAGGAAACCTGTCATCTCCGAAACACCCCCTGAACTAGAGTAAGCGGTGTATAGTGTAAGTGATGCTGAATCTGAATATGTAAGTTTTATCTTCATACCCACTTCCATTCCGATGCTGTTCTCCCACAAACTGGCTCTTCTTTGAGTCCTCTCCATTATGTGAGTGAGCACTGGAGTCCACTGAGTGCATTTTACTGCTGGTTTGTGGGAGCACAACATCAGAATAGAAGCGAGTATGAAGATAAAAATGACATAACCAGACTCAACGTCACTTACACTATACACCGCTTACTCTAGTTTAGGGGGTGTTTCGGAGATGACAGGTTCCCTTTAAGTGACATCATACTGAGTGGGGGAACTTAGAAGGCATCACTTTCTGTGGGAGACAATTAATGAGGCTTCATTCTTTGTGTAGGGGCACTTAAGAGATCATCTTGCTGTGAGTGGGCCACTTAGAAGCATTATACTGCATGAGGGGCACTAAGGGGACATCATACTGTACTATGAGGCACTAAAGGGGCATCATACTGTCTGAGGAGCAGTAAGGGGCATCACTTTTGTGAGGTAGGACTAAGGAGACATTCTTATTGTTTTGGGACACTAAGGCCATTGGTTGTGATAACCGGTGTAGCTTATTGTTGCTCCAGCAGTACAGCGCCACTTGTGTTGCTCCCCCTTACATTCTTTTTTTCTTTTTTTGCACCTCGGACCATCACCCGAGTGCAGACCCAGGTATATGGACCTTTACAAAAAGTACTTGAGTACCCCTGCTATAGACAAAGGACTTAGCAGACACTGCTGGAGACTGTGAGGTTACTAAAACACTGCTGGGTACCAAGTATTTATTCTTACCCTAAAGCACCAGTGAAATGAACATCAAAGGGGTTGTTTCACTTCAGCAAATGGCATTTATTAGAGACTAAATAATACTGCCATACTGGATAATAGCTCCTCCTACCATGAATGGATAAGAAATACTGTAATGTTTTAGCCCCATACTATGATTGAATAACACGACTCTACAGTGACTGAATAACCGCCATACAATGACAGCATAACACCATCATAACACTAGACAAAGTTAATACAAGGCACTTTCTAATGTAATGTGACTGTCCACATTGTCTCCTTTGCTGGCTTGATTTATTTTTCCATCACATTATACACTGCTCGTTTCCAAGGTTATGACCACCCTGCAATCCAGCAGTGGTGGTCGTACTTGCGCACTATAGGAAAAACCCTCTCTAGTGGCTTGGAGCATGGGAGCACACATAGGCACACATGTGTAGCAGCTCCTGTCCTGGCCAAATCATATATCTGCTCTGCAGTTGTGGTTGTAACCCTGGAAACAAGCAGTGTATAATGCAGTAGAAAAATGAATCAAGCCAACAAAGAAATCAATATGGACAATTACAATACATTAGTAAGTGAGATAACCCATTTAACCCATCCACTGCATTAGACTTAGTCAAAGAAGTTTCAATGCAGTACCCTCAGAGCTTCACTGCATCCAAGTACTGCCATGTTCACAAATGCAGTTTTAACCAAATTAGTACTGCCACATAATTTCTACTTAGTATCACAAAATAATGCTCATTAAATGTTACCAAACACTTATTACAGAAGTCCTTAAGCTCATTATCTGGGAAAATGTCCTCAGAAATAAGAAGACATATATTAAATGGTATATTTTCATAAGCAACCTAAATTTTAATAGCGCGAGGTACATAATTTATGGAATAAAAGAGTAAGAAGCGTGAAAAAAACAATGTGGATAGAATGTTGGTAGAAATGTAAAGAGGGCAATAAATAACTAAAAGAAAGTATTTAAATTACTAAATTAGGAAGGTAGTGAAATATAACTAAAGTATAATAAGTAAAAATAGAATATGTACAAGACAGATGAAGGAAGCCAAGCTGGAGACAGAAAGGCTCACTGCTAAAGAGAGTAAAACTAACACTAAAATGTTATTCAATTAAATGGTAAAAAGGTTAAATATTGGTACCTTAAAGAGTGATGGAGGGGTGTGAGAGGGTGGTGAGGAGAAGGTAAACTTACTAAATATTTTTTCTCTACTGTATTCAATGATGAATATGAAATGCAAAGTGTCAAAGTAAACTTCCCATTAATTGTGGCCTGTCTGACCCAGGAAGAAGTGTAATGGTGTCTTAAAAAGATTAAAATAGACAAATCCCAGGGACCAGATGGCATAAATGCTGTCAGTGTTATCCAATACATTCCAAAACAGTAAAGGTTATATAGCATCGTATATCAATATAATGCTATGCGACCCCCACAGTACTGGAAGTTCAAGACGTGTTCTGTGCTGCGAGTCTGGGGTGTGACACTCACTCATCTGAAAGGGGCCTTAGTGTGCTTCAGTATTAAAGGCAAGTGTAATATATTCCCATGTGCATCACTGTGCACTGCACCAACATTCAGAGTTAATCTGTTAATTTAGTGATACAGCTAGTGTGCCTAAGTATTAAAGGCGGGTGTCATATGCTTCTGCCCTTCCTTCCCACTACTGGCCACTACTTCCCATGTGGCCACTACTGTCACTGTTACTGCCACTGCTGGTGCCACTCTCTACACTCTGTGATGGGGCCACTACTTTCACTGTTACTGCTGCATATGGAGCGGGCTCACTTCAGCAGTCCACTCCATACATTCCCTCAGCCACCGTGAAGCACCGTGAGTTATAGTGATTTGTGACAAATTAATTAGTATAATCGAATTTCTTGGTAAAGTTCAGCGAATCGGCCGAATCAAATTTTTCAAAACTTCAGTCATCTCTAGTTATGCAGTAGTAGTGCAGGCCTAGGAAAAGCAGAGAGAAGGCTGTGGTGCTAAACTCAAAACAGCTGATCAGTGGGGATCCCAGGTGTCATCAGTAAAAAAAAAACTGGAAAACCCTTTTAAATCTCCTGCATAGTCACCTGGAGACTGACTGTAGGAAGGGCTTACCATAGGGGTGGATGCAGCTATCTTTTTGTCCTGCTCCAGCCACTTGTCTTGCTGCCATACACAGTACAGAGAGGATGAGGACCATGAAAGGAGAAGATGAAGGGATGGGATATTTTATCTTTTTTATTTTTTTGCATATTCTGTGTGTAGTGTTCTTTTAAAGAAACCTATCCTGTTTATTATTCCAGTCCTCATGAAACCTAAAGGTCATCCCATGAATTCAAAACAGTTTTTAAGTTACATTATCTGGTGGATTTTCTTGCCTTTCTGTGTGTGCACATCTCAGCTAGCACCTGCAGTCTTCAAGGATGCATTGTAGTTAGCTCTTATTAACCCTGTCCTCCCCTGCATTGAAAATCATCCCTCACCTATTATCCAGAGATACATAAATATGGTACATAATTCCCCACAATTTCCTTTTCCAACAATTAGAGAAAGATTTTTCTAGGTATTTCTATGAATTTACAAATAGGGACAAATGAATGGTAAGTGTCTGGGCTCCTTCACTTATGTTACTATGAGATCAGGAAAGCTAACAAGTTCAGTAGTTCCGACCAATGGAGCACAGAAGGTAAAAAATGTTATTGGTCCTTGAGGCTAAAATAACATGTTAATAAGGGTTTAAAATGCCCTTCAGTTGCCTCAGTTGTGTACCTTACCAGTAACATATTTAGGGCTCATGCACACAAACTTACGTGGCCCATGTCCGTATTGTGACCCGCAAACAGCGGGTCCGCAATTTGCGAGCACCGCAAGACCGCGTGCGCTCTGTATCACAGATGTGGACCCATTAACTTGAACTGGTCCACGATTCACAAGATACAGAGTAGAGCTGCGTGGAGGCACAGAGCAGAAGCCCACAGAAGCACTCCAGAGCATTAGGAAGCACTACATGCTAATAAGCCCTTATAGATTCAAAATCTACAATAAAAAGGGAAATTTTCAGGTCTTTCCAATTTTAGTGTCTTTTTTTTAGAGTGGGGGGTTCAAAGCCCTAATACTTCGAATGGTATAAACCCTTTAAGGTGGACTTGCAGATTAGTTAATTATCAGCTGCCTGTTTGAAAATCTAATGTGTATGCTCTGACTGTCCCATGAAGACAGATTTTGTAAAAAGGAGGGTTGGGCATTTTGAAATCCAGAGGGCTCTGGTAGTGTCACTAATCAGCGGGTGTGGACCCACTGTGCCTCGTGTCCTACCTCCTCTAAGGGTGTTGTCTAAGTGAACCCCTTGATTTTCACAATACCTCTGATGGTGGGGATAGACTTTCCGAGGGTTATTGTGGGTCCGTTTTATCGATGATTTTTTCTGTGTTTGGCAGAAACCCATAATGGCATATAAAAGGGCCAAGAACATTAGGCATACATTGGTCACCTCTGACCTGGGGCCAAGAAAACCAGCCAGCATACAAACTACCATCATGGGATCCCCAAACAAAGGGACCTACCCATGTCTCACATGTGCTCAGTGCGGCAATATCTCGAAGGGTCCTACTTTTACTCACCCCACCACTGGCAAGATATTTAACATAATGGGCCACTACACATGCCTTTCAAGTTATGTAATATATTTGATCAAATGCCCTTGTGGTTTGGGCTATGTGGGTGAGACCACCCAAAAAATTAAAGAGAGAATTTGTCAGCATAAATCAAACAGAAGGACTGGGAAAGCAGATGCCCCATTGGTGGAACACTTTACAACATACAGACATGCAGTCAGTCAATTGCGCTTCCAGGTAATTGACTGGATCCCACCACTAAGAAGGGGTGGTGACCGAGAACACCAACAAGGAAAGAGATATGGCCTGGATTCGCCGTTTGAATACCTTGCAGCCAACTGGCCTGAACAAAGATTATTGCCTTGATTAAACCAGCATTATTTGATAGAATATTGCAGTATGGATTTATATTAACCTTTCTTCCTTTATTGTCAGGAACGTTTATAGCTCAACACATCCATAGTCCACTTGGTATTCCATGATTCTCCTAGAACTCGGGTCTCTTCTTAAGTATACCACTGGTCCACACATACTTTTATTGGTTATTAACCCTGTTGTCTCCATGTAGAGTTCCCACCTTCCGTATGTTCATTGATATGTGCACATATAATGATCTCATGTTGATTTCCACATATATATCATGTAGTATTTTCTACACGCTTTCATTTGTACATATATCTACAGTACCATCAGCCACTGGACACTTATAGAAATTAGTACTAGCAGAGTATGTTCCCCATTACTTGTTTCCACACTTGGTTCATTTGCAGGAACCCTCCTATGTTTAATCCTATATAGCTCTTCAATTCATATGGAGTAAGGCATATCTGCCCTAATCCAAGATGGCCGCCGCTCCATAGCTGCTCTACACGCCTGCGCCCACGCTCTGCACTATTCTACACGTAATATGGTGATAACGGATGTTCCCTTATTACGGCGCATGCGCCCCCGCCCTATAAACCAATAGAGGTACATTGTGGCCGGCTCCCAGCAGCCCCGCGCGTGCGCAGAAGGACGGCTATGCCTCCGATACAGCGTGGACACAGCCCACATCTGCAGCGTCACCACGCTGCTCCTGCGTACTCACGTCTGGCCCTCCGTCCTTAGGAGATGACGTGCACATACCCATGCTTTTTAAACGCGAGCCGCTTCAACTGCGACCGCATGGCCGACATCACATGCTGCCACAACACTCCACTGGTAAGCGACTTGTGCTTTACTATGACTTGTCTTTTTCTTCTGAGCTTCAGCCTGTCTATGCCACATATTATTTAGCGGGGGATCCGCGCTACCCGCTTATAAATTAAGGGTATAAACGCACATGGCTGAGTGTATATACGGATCTATATACACAGCCCTTGATTACCAATTATTCTTTTTTCTCTCTTATGCATGTATGGCCATTTGGTCTTACTAATAATCATGTTATACATACCAATCATGTTCGTAGAGTTGATAAAGATGGGGAGCTTGCGGCAGTAACCCTTGATTCACCCTTAGCTCCTCCCATTATTTGTCAACCAGATGAATTATAATACATCCGATTTTTCTACAAATCATGTATATAGTATGAACTGGTTAAAAGATTAATTATTATTGGACAAATTGTCTTTGTAACAGATATACTTTACCCTTTATTTTTGTACACTAGTCTGAGGAAGGGCTTAGTCAGCCCGAAACGTTGCTAATGTTGTGTGCAAGGTTCGGCTGAAATGGAATAAAAATTCACATTGCATCAAAACCTACGGAGTGCTGTCTACTTATTTATTTAAAGACATGAGTCAGCAACACAGGTATTCAGGCAGGACCCAAACAGGATACAAGGACCTTGACACTGAGGCATCTGGGAAGAGGGCTGAGCCACTTATATATGAGCAGGAGGGCCAGGGTTGGTCAACAAGGTCACATGATCCAGCCCACATGATCCAACAGGCGTCGGCCAAGAGGGAATGATGCAAGGAACAAGCAGCAAGCATGTTGTAGCCAGGGCTGAATGGAAACTCTGGAGCAGATCACAGAGCAACAGCACTTACACAGACAGAGCCCAGGACTGTAGTGGCGAATGGGAAGCACAGGCCGCAGATCACCGCTGAACATGGCGCCCAGGACCACTGAGGTAAGCAGGGGAACAGCAGCGCACAGCAGCCCCTGTTACAGGTAGTAGCTTAATCCACTCTCTCCATGGGGAGTTCAGGAGGAATAGCTGTACAGCAGACAGCTATCTGTAAACTAGTGTATGGACAGCTTTACTATTGACATGTTAGTAGCCTTTGTTTCTATAACCCATGAATACTTTGCTTCGAAGGGTTTTTTCAGGACTTTTACCAATGAACGTGACATCACTAGCCTAGGAAACTAGAGAGAAGGCTGCAGCACTCACAGGAGCACGACTGCCTTCTCGTCCTGCCCGTCCTCTCTGTACTTCATGTCTCCTCATGAACTCTATTCCTACAGAGATTCATCTGAAGATCTTATCAGTTGTATTCAGGATCATAATTCCTGGCAAGTAGAGCAGAGAGAAGGATGAGGCAGCTCATTAATTCAGTGTTGTGAAGTAACTTGTCCTCCTGTGTGATTAGGACAGGCTTTGTGTGTAATGAGCCATTATAACTAATGAAAGGTATATTTACCGTATTTTCATTTTTTTGAATTCCCAGAGAACCCCTTTAACACCCACTGTCATCTCTTCAAGTTTAAACATTCATGGTATATATTTCTGTTTCCCTTCCTAACTGAGCTGATGTTATCTTTGTGATTCTTGTCAAACTGTTTGGTCCATAGTGATTTTTACAATAGCATTAGACCAATATGTTTGTTTATCTGCATAAATATCACTGTCTAGGCAAATTTGACATTCATCAGTGTTGGAAAGCAGTATTACCAATCCTGTGTAACTGTACACATATAATGTTAACCTTACAAAGACTTGGTATTTAGTAGATCATATTACAGCTCCACATAATGTGTCACTCAGCTTTCCAGGGACCCTGAATGACAAATCTGTCTAGCTATGCTACAATCAGGATGATTTATCACTGGGATCCTTACTTAGTTCTTCCAGGCTTCTGCCTAGCAAATCCTGCTAGGTATTCTTCTATATTTGGGATTTCCCATAAACAGACTGACCTAGAATTTTGCAGTCCAAGGTCGTAGGGATGCACCTAGCCTTTCTGCTGCCTGAGACGAAAATTGAAACTGCGACCCCCCGTCCAGCCCTACTGTTAAAGGCACACTGTGATACACGTGAATATAGGGAGATGAGCACTTCCACAATGGAAGCGCTAATTTGTCATGGCCCTGCCATTGCCCCCTTTTGTCTCTAGGTCTCACCTAGTCTCATTGGAGGTGCATTGGCTGGCATTACCAAACCTATTTTATACTATTAGTAACTACGAGATTCCTTCTAAAACTCACTGCATAGACAAAAATTATGTAGCCTAAACCCAGCCCCCTCCTGATAAACATCCTAGCTCAAGTGTACTAGCATCAGAGAGGGAGAGGGAAGAAGACATGGCTGCAGTTGAAGAGAAGACTACACTGCTTTTCTTTTTTCTATTTTTCATGTCCTGCAATTGTGATATACCATAGATCTAAGCATATATTCCATTATGAATGTAGACATGGTATAGGGGATGGCATGAGGGTAGAAGTCATCTTAGGCTAAATGTCATCATGACAAAGTGTCCTGGCAGTTAAACATGGTAGCTAGAGATGAGCGAGCATGCTCGTCCGAGCTTGGTGCTCGTTCGAGTATTAGGGTACTCGTAAGTACTCGCTGCTCGGACGAGTATCTCGCCATGCTCGAGGAAATGGCAACTTCCGCATCGTGCTTTTTAGGCGCCTAAAAACACAGCCAATCACAAGCCAGGAGACTCTGCGGTACACCCAGCATCACGTGGGGCCCTTACATGTCGATAGCAGGGGTTGGCTGGCCTGATCAGGTGACCCTGGAATATATTACCGACTGGCCGCGGTGCTCGGCTCAGATGCCGTCTGGATGTCGTTAGGGATAGAGCTGCTGCGTTTCAGGGACAGTGTTAGGGCCTGCATTTAGTTCTCTGTTAGGCAGGGATCACCCACAAAGAACCCAACAGCCCTTCTAAGGGCTAGAAGACATTTTTATTTTTTTTTGTCACTTGGCTGGCTGGCACTAGTAGTGCAGCTATCGCCATGTATAACCCCCTTTTATTTTTTTATGTTATATCTCAGTGATACAAATACATTGCACACAAAAATGTGGAACCATTCTGTGTGTCACAGTTCAGTACACTCACTATTTTCTGTCCAGGTGACACTTTCTGTATGTCACCGAATACAACCAAGTCATTTGCTGCCTGTCACGTGTATGGCTTCATCCCAAAAATCTCTGTGCGACATTTGTCTGGGTCGCAGTCTAAATAGCTACCGTCAGTAGGGTATCAGTTAGCTCTACGATAGTTTCTGCACGTCACGTTCCCAAAAAAACAAAAATCCAAAACAAAATATACCAAAAAAATTAGTTTTTTTGTTGTTTTAGCTCAGTGATACAAATCCATTTCACACAGCTGCGTGTAACCTTTCTGTGTGTCACAGTTCAGCACACTCTTTCCAATCCATATTTTCTGTCCAGGTGACACTTTCTGAACGTCACCGAATACAACCAAGTCATTTGCTACCTGTCACGTGTAAAGCTTGATCCTAAAAATCTCTGTGCGACATTTGTCTGGGTCACAGTCTAAATAGCCACCGTCATTAGGGTGTCAGTCAGCTGTACGATAGTTTCTGCACGTCACGTTCCCAAAAAAACAATACTAAAAAAAAAATATTAAAACAAAATATAGAAAAAAAATTTGTTTTTTTGTTGTTTTAGCTGAGTGATACAAATCCATTTCACACAGCTGCGTGTAACCTTTCTGTGTGTCACAGTTCAGCACACTCACTCCAAACCGTATATTCTGTCCAGGTGACACTTTCTGTACGTCACCGAATAGAACCAAGTCATTTGCTACCTGTCACGTGTAAAGCTTGATCTTAAAAATCTCTGTGCGACATTTGTCTGGGTCGCAGTCTAAATAGCCACCGTCATTAGGGTGTCAGTCAGCTGTACGATAGTTTCTGCACGTCACGTTCCCAAAAAAACAAAACTAAAAAAAAAATATTAAAACAAAATATAGAAAAAAAATTAGTTTTTTTGTTGTTTTAGCTGAGTGATACAAATCCATTTCACACAGCTGCGTGTAACCTTTCTGTGTGTCACAGTTCAGCACACTCTTTCCAATCCGTATTTTCTGTCCAGGTGACACTTTCTGTACGTCACCGAATACAACCAAGTCATTTGCTACCTGTCACGTGTAAAGCTTGATCCTAAAAATCTCTGTGCGACATTTGTCTGGGTCGCAGTCTAAATAGCCACCGTCATTAGGGTGTCAGTCAGCTGTACGATAGTTTCTGCACGTCACGTTCCCAAAAAAACAAAAATCCAAAAAAAAATATAGAAAAAAAATTAGTTTTTTTGTTGTTTTAGCTGAGTGATACAAATCCATTTCACACAGCTGCGTGTAACCTTTCTGTGTGTCACAGTTCAGCACACTCACTCCAAACCGTATATTCTGTCCAGGTGACACTTTCTGTACGTCACAAAATTAAACCAGACTGAACAAGTTTGTGGGTTTCAGTACACCAGGCCCATTTATTTTATTTTTTTTATAGAATACACTTATATACAGAAAATGTTGAACCCCAGGGCTAAGGGTCGAGGACGAGGGCGTGGGCGTGGGCATTCAATTACTGCAGGGGGCAGAGGCCGTGGTCCTGGGCAGGGTGAGACACTACCTGCTGATGAGGGAGCTGTGGAACGCCGCAGAGCTACACTCCCTAGCTTCATGTCTCAACTTACAGGGACACGTGGTAGAGGACTGTTGAAACCACAACAGTGCGAACAGCTGATCTCGTGGATTGCGGATAATGCTTCAAGTAATTTGTCCGCCAGTCAGTCTTCCACGCAGTCCACCCACGTTACCCAAGGGAGCACTCCTCTGGCTCCTCCACCTCAACCTCCTTCCCCCCAGTCTGCCCCCTCCCAGGAAAATTTGGAATGCGATCCGGCATACTCTCAGGAACTGTTTTCTGGACCCTTCCCAGAGTCACAAACCACTTCTCAGGTTGCTGCTGACCTCTTTCCCGATGCCCAAGTTTTCCAACTGTCGCAGTCTGTGGGTGATGATGATGATGATGACAATGTTGAGTTAGTGGAAGAAGTTTGTAAAGAGGTGTCGGACGATGAGGAGACACGGTTGTCAGACAGTGGTGAAGTTGTTGTAAGGGGAGGAATTCCGAGGGGGGAGCAGACTGAGGAATCGGAGGATGACGAGGTGACTGACCCAAGCTGGGTTGATATGCCGAGTGAAGACAGTGCTTCTGAGGCGGAGGCGAGTGCTGCACCAGAACAGGTTGGAAGAGGCAGTGGTGTGGCCAGAGGGAGAAGCAGGGCCAGAGCTGGTGCATCAGCAGCAACTGTTTCACGTAGTGAAGCTCCCGTGGCGAGGCCTAGATGTTCGCAAGTCTGGAGGTTCTTTAAAGAAAGTGAGGATGACCGACGGACTGTGGTGTGCAACCTGTGCCACACCAGGATCAGCAGGGGTGCCACCACTACTAGCCTAACCACCACCAGCATGCGCAGGCATATGAGTGCTAAACACCCCACTCAATGGAACCAAGGCCGTTCACCACCTCCTGCGGGTCACACCACTGCTCCTTCCCCTGTGTCACTCGCTGCCTCTGCTAGTCAACCCCCTGCGTCACTCGCTGCCTCTGCTAGTCAACCCCCTGCCCAGGACCCCGGCACGAGCGCCTCCCGCCGGAAAACTACACCTTCGCCTCCACGATCCTCCACAGTGTCCACCAATGTGTCCCAGCGCAGCGTTCAGCTGTCTTTACAGCAGACGCTGGAGCGCAAGAGGAAATACAGTTCCACCCACCCACATGCCCAAGCCCTCAACGTCCACATCTCCAAATTGCTTAGCCTGGAGATGCTGCCCTATAGGCTGGTAGAGACCGAGGCCTTTCGCAATCTCATGGCGGTGGCTGCCCCTCGGTATTCGGTCCCCAGCCGCCACTATTTTTCCCGATGTGCCGTCCCAGCCCTACACCAGCACGTGTCACAGAACATCATCCGTGCCCTGACCAACGCTGTTTCTGAGAAGGTCCACCTAACCACGGACACGTGGACAAGTGCTGCCGGGCAGGGACACTATATCTCACTGACGGCACATTGGGTTAACTTGGTGGAGGCTGGGACCGAGAATGACCCTGGGGCCGCTCATGTACTGCCCACACCGAGGATTGCGGGGCCTACCTCGGTCACGGTCTCTCAGACGTACTATGCCTCCTCCGACCCCTCCTCCTCCTCCTCCACCGAATTACCATCCGTGGGCACGGCGCCTTCAGTCGGTAGCTCTAGGCGCAGCAGCAGTGCCGTGGGTAAGCGCCAGCAGGCGGTGCTCAAACTGCTGAGCTTAGGTGACAAAAGGCACACCGCCCAAGAGCTGTTACAGGGCATCACGGCGCAGACCGATGTGTGGCTGGCACCGCTGAACCTCAAGCCAGGCATGGTTGTGTGTGACAACGGGCGTAACCTGGTGGCGGCTCTGCAACTCGGCAGACTGACACATGTGCCATGCCTGGCCCACGTGTTCAATCTCATAGTTCAGCGGTTCCTCAAGACATACCCCAATCTGTCTGATTTGCTCACCAAGGTGCGCCGCATCTGTGCGCATTTCCGCAAGTCGACCACAGATGCTGCCACTCTCAGGGCAGCGCAGCGCCGCCTACAACTGCCCGCTCACCGACTGTTGTGCGACGTGCCCACGAGATGGAATTCCACATTAAACATGTTATCCAGAGTTTACCAGCAGCGCAGAGCGATTGTAGACTGCCAGATGTCAACTTCCACCAGAACTGGTAGTCAGGTCAGTCAGATTCCTCAAGTCTACAATGAGGAGTGGACGTGGATGTCTGATATCTGCCAGGTGTTGAGCAACTTTGAGGAGTCAACACAGATGGTCAGCGGCGATGCCGCCATTATCAGCCTCACCATCCCGCTGCTTTGCCTGTTGAAAAACTCACTGCTCAGCATCAAGTCGGATGCTTTGCGCTTGTCACAAGAGACGGTGGAGGAAGATACGTCGCTTGATAGCCAGAGCACCCTCCGGTCTGTTTCTCAGCGCGTATCGGAGGAGGGGGATGAGGATGAGGAGGAAGAGGAGGAGAATGTCGGCGAGACAGTAGAGGGTACCAGTGCTCAGTCCTTAACTCTTGAGCGTGTATGGGCTGAAGAGGAGGACTTGGAGGAGGAGGAGGAAATGGAGAGTCAGGCCAGTGAGGAGAGGGAATTCTTGCGTGTTGGGACTCTGGCGCACATGGCAGACTTCATGTTAGGCTGCCTATCCCGTGACCCTCGCGTTAGAAGAATTTTTTCAAACACCGATTACTGGGTGTTCACTCTCCTGGACCCACGGTACAAGCAGAACCTTTCCACTCTCATCCCTGCAGAGGAAAGGAGTATGAGAGTGAATAGATATCAACAGGCCCTGGTGCACAAGCTGAAACAATTCTTCCCATCTGACGCCGCTAGCGGCAGAGGGCATGGTTCTGTGGGCCAAGTAGCGGGGGAGAGGAGGCGAGCAGGCAGCTTGTCCAGCACTGGCAGGGGAACGCTCTCCAAGGCCTTTGCCACTTTTATGTCACCCCAGCAAGACACTGTCACCTGTCCCCAGTCTAGGCAGAGTAGGGGGGAGCTGTACAGAAAGATGGTGAGGGAGTACCTAGCTGACCATACCAACGTCCGTAGCGATCACTCTGCTCCATACAACTACTGGGTTTCAAAGCTGGACACGTGGCCTGAATTGGCGCTGTACGCCTTGGAGGTGCTGGCCTGCCCTGCCGCTAGCGTGCTGTCAGAGCGGGTATTCAGTGCAGCTGGTGGCGTCATCACTGATAAGCGTACACGCCTGTCAACTGACAGCGCTGACAGGCTGACGCTTATTAAAATGAACAAAGCCTGGATTTCACCGGAATTCAAATCTCCTCCGGGGGAAAGCAGCTAAAGATTAACATTACTTATGTATCTGATTCCTCTTCTCTACTCCTCCTCCTCCTCCTCCATATCGTCTTTGCCTAACGCTGACCCAAAAAACGCCATTTTTTAGAGGTCCAACTGGCACTCTTTTACCACAATTTTTCAGGAGGGCCCCCTACAGGCCCTCTATTCAAACAATTTTTCCAGAGGTCCACCTACAGGCCCTCTCTCCAAACAATTTTTCCGGAGGTCCACCTACAGGCCCTCTCTCCAAACAATTTTTCCGAAGGTCCACCTACAGGCCCTCTCTCCAAACAATTTTTCCGGAGGTCCACCTACAGGCTCTCTCTCCAAACAATTTTTCCGGAGGTCCACCTACAGGCCCTCTGTCCAAACAATTTTTCCAGAGGTCCACCTACAGGCCCTCTCTCCAAACAATTTTTCCGGAGGTCCAACTACAGGCCCTCTCTCTAAACAATTTTTCCGGAGGTCCACCTACAGGCCCTCTCTCCAAACAATTTTTCCAGAGGTCCACCTACAGGCCCTCTCTCCAAACAATTTTTCCGGAGGTCCACCTACAGGCCCTCTCTCCAAACAATTTTTCCGGAGGTCCACCTACAGGCCCTCTGTCCAAACAATTTTTCCGGAGGTCCACCTACAGGCCCTCTCTCCAGTTCCAGTTTCCAGTTTTATTTGCGCAAACTGCGTAAATTTTATTTTTGGGATAGGTGTGAAAAATAATATTACCTGCGTATCTATATTGCCCAACATTGGATACGGTAGCAAGTAGAAGACCAAACACATGCTGCCAACAGGGTTCCGCAAATTCCTGGTCCACCCGCAAATTCCTGGTCCACAATGTCAAGGAGGTCCAGGTTCTGTTGATGAGCAACAAGTCCTTCTGTGCTGAAATCGCCGACAACGTCTCCATCTAAGAACCTAAAGACCATTGTGGAGAGAGCGGCACAGCTCGCCATCAAAGTGACGAACCCCAACGCCAGACTGCGCAGAGAAGATAACGAATAAATATCTCTGGTTATTTTTGCTAAATAAAAGTTAAATAAACACAAAAAAAATTGATCTGTTCCTGTGCCTGATCCACCCAAGTTGAATCTGTCCCATCATGAGAAAGTCCCCCCAAGGAGTCCCCACTGTAACTTGCTTCCCATACAACTACCTCACCCCCCGACACCTGTGTCTCGCCATTGTCCACCACCTCCTCAGACAACACTGGTAAATCCCCACTGTCAGCACACGGAAACAGCAAAAGGTCTTGCGAATTGGGGCAGAGAATGTTCTGGGCTAGCACATCAGGGAAGGGGTGACTATGGGGTTCCAGGGAGTACGTGACCACATGCAATATCCATTTAAAAGTCATGCCACACTTGATCGAGCTCATAATTGACAATTGTACCGGTTGATTTTTAACTAAATTTTTAACTCATTTTTTAAGTTGGGGTCCTGCGTCGTCATTCTAACTACATCCGGCTGTTGTCACCACCACACACGCTAGCCCAGGGGGCACTCCTCTGGCTCTTCCAACGAAACCTCCTTCCCCCCAGCCTGCCCCCCACCTACAGGCCCTCTCTCCAAACAATTTACTTCTTTGTCCTATCTTTCTCTCTCTCTCCAAACTATTTTTCCGGATAGCTTCCATATACGGTATTAAACTGAGTAGTATACATAGAAGACATACCACACTTGATCAATCTCATAATTTACGACTGTACCGGTTGATGCTAAATTTTTAAGTTGGGTTCCTGCGTCGTCATTCTAACTACACCCGGCTTTTGTCACCACCACACACGCTAGCCCAGCGGGCACTCCTCTGGCTCTTCCAGCGAAACCTACTTCCCCCCAGCCTGCCCCACACCTACAGGCCCTCTCTACAAACAATTTACCCGGATAGGGGACGTCTTAGATATTGTACAGATTTTTGTTTGGTTCTGTATTTCCCTCCTGACCTGTGATAGGCAGAGCATGGACACTTCCCCTTAGCTGCAGTGGGAAAGACACTCCCCTGGCCAGAGCAAGCTCTTTTTCCGTTTTCCGTAGTCGAAAAATCCATAAAATATAAGGTCCCAAGATAGGGGACGTATACGGTATTAAACTGAGAAGAATCGATACCGCATCGGCTGATGCTACAGTTTTTCCAAATCCATTCTGGCTGTTGTCACCACCACACACGCTAGCCCAGGGGGCACTCCTCTGGCTCTTCCAGCGAAACCTCCTTCTCCCCAGCCTGCCCCCCACCTACAGGCCCTCTCTCCAAACAATTTACTTCTTTGTCCTATCTTTCTCTCCCTCTCTCCAAACTATTTTTCCGGATAGCTGCCATATACAGTATTAAACTGAGTAGTATACATAGAAGACATACCACACTTGATCAATCTCATAATTTACGACTGTACTGGTTGACGCTAAATTTTTAAGTTGGGGTCCTGCGTCGTCATTCTAACTACACCCGGCTGTTGTCACCACCACACACGCTAGCCCAGGGGGCACTCCTCTGGCTCTTCCAGCGAAACCTCCTTCCCCCCAGCCTGCCCCCCACCTACAGGCCCTCTCTACAAACAATTTACCCGGATAGGGGACGTCTTAGATATTATACAGATTTTTGTTTGGTTCTTCTTTTATTTCCCTCCTGACCTGTGATAGGCAGAGCATGGACACGTCCCCTTAGCTGCAGTGGGAAAGACACTCCCCTGGCCAGAGCAAGCTCTTTTTCCATTTTCCGTGGTCGAAAAATCCATGAAATATAAGGTCCCAAGATAGGGGACGTATACGGTATTAAACTGAGAAGAATCGATACCATACCGGTTGATGCGACAGTTTTTCAAAATCCATTCCGGCTGTTGTCACCACCACACACGCTAGCCCAGGGGGCACTCCTCTGGCTCTTCCAGCGAAACCTCCTTCCCCCCACCTACAGGCCCTCTCTCCAAACAATTTACCCGGGTAGGGGGACATATTAGATATTGTACTGATTTTGAATTGCCTCCTGCGATAGACGGGAATCAAACCCAGATCAACTGCTTGGGAAGTAGCTATGCTCACCACTATACCACCAGCAGCCACAGCAAATGATAAGAACAGATACTAAACTTGATTTCAGCTGCAGTGCCAGCATGAGCAGTGGTGTCACCTGCAGGCGGTGATGGACCTTTGTTGCACCTAGTTGGGTGCTTCCCTAACATGTGATGGGTATTTGCACCGCCTTTCTTGGTCTGGGTGAGCACAATTGCCATGAGGATAACCACCAGGCTGTTGCCTGAGAATTTGGGGTAATGGTGGGATTAAGCAGCCTCAGAGGCATCCATGCATGCTGCCCCTGCTGTTTCCTGTCCATTTCCGTGGTGTTTCCATCATTTTCTGAGGTTTCCAGGTTGTCACCCAGCCTTCCCTAGGCAGAGCCTTGGTCCCCTGCAAAAAATGCTCAAGTCTCCCATTGACTTCAATGGGGTTCGTTACTCGAAACGAGCACCCGAGCATCGGGAAAAGTTCGACTCGAATAACGAGCACCCGAGCATTTTAGTGCTCGCTCATCTCTAATGGTAGCTATACAGGGCAGGAGACAGGTATACTATGCGAGATATTCAAACACTCCTGCTTATAATTCAGTTTCTATGCTCTTTGCATTTATTTTCATGTCTTCAAACTTACTGCTATATTATACCTCCAGTGCAGTCTATCCTGTAACTGTTTGATCACTATATACTTGTGCTGCCTTCTCCTTCTGGTTTAATTTTCACCTAAAACCGACCTTATCATTGTACTTCAACTTGCACTCCAAAACCCACTGACACAAAGGCACCCCAACAACCATCAGAGAGGAGACCTCTAAACCAGTGTGTGCCCCGAGGAGAAGAAACGGTGCTTTCCTTCCCCTTCCTTCACTGCACGGCCCAGGGAGTGCCAGAGAGAGGACAGCAATGTGAATACTGCTATACTTTGCCACCACTGCCACTCCCATCCTCCTGCTCTCCCTTCTCGGGCACACTGCATAAGCTGCAGGAGCATCACAAAAACATTTAAGTACTAACCCATGTCAGAATGACCACAGAAAATGTCATCTAACCCAACATGCTTTTTGACGAAATGCAGTCTTCTAGGGATTGCTATGTTTTTCGAGTGGTTCATTTTCAATGAATTATATGTTCAATAAAGTGATACATTGTTTGGCTTTGGCTGTTTCAAGTACTCATTTTTTAATAGGTAGTAAATATCATGAGCTATGCCCATTTTATTATGGCCAGTATGAGGGCTAAACCTAGGGGTGTTATCCTGGAAGAACTCTGGAATTCACCCTTTCATTCCTATAAAGGGATCTGTAATTCGCTGCAGAGTAGCCACCAGGCTGTTACCTCCTGTAGTGGACCCATTGTGGTTGATAGCTGACCTACGGAAGTCATAGATACCGTTGCAGGGCAGGCAAAACTCATTGTCACTAACAGGCTGAGGTTAAGGCAGCCAGAGTACATGTGAATCTGTGAAACAAGTACAAGATCAGGGCAGGCAGCAATGGGTCAATATGGTAATGATGGTAATCAGGCAGAGTAGGGTCACAGTCAGGAATCAGGCAAAGGTCAGTACATGGGCAGACAAATGGAAAAACACACCTTACAAAGGGACTAGCAAGCTAGATCAACCTATTACTCAGGCAGAGAATTAGACAATATAGCAGAAGCTGATTAATACATTAGAAACAGCCTAGCAGCTGCACACAGGACAAAAGGAGGGTTTAAAAGGGTTATCCAAGACTATAAAATGTCCCCTATGTGCCGGGCCCCTCATAATGAATATACTTACCTGACTCCCCACTCCCTGCGCCGCTCCTGGTGCTGGGGAGCCAGGTAAATATATTCAATTTGGGGGGGCATTTTATAGTCTTGGATAACCCCTTTAACACTTGCTATATTACAGAATGAGCTAAGGTTCAATGAAGAATATTCCCAAAAGAAACACAAGACATCTGCCAGGTCTGCCGCTGATGCACTGGACCTGTAATAGACACAGGTCGAAAAGAGCGGTGCTTACCCTACAGTAGCCGGGCAGCAGTGGGCACAGAACGCCGACAAAACACCTTATCCCAGGCCTTATCTCTCCCAGATCTGTCCATAATTTCTTATTTTCCCTTTCTGTTTACATAGGTTTTTCTGTACTCTCAATGACCTACTGTTATAAGTATGTGAGGACAATAGCAAGTCATAGCCATCACTTATGGATGCATTAGGTGTGATATGATCTAGTACATCTGAATGATAATTGCTTTGTTTAGCCAGAACAGAGAACTGACTTTCTTTTGTATCATCTTATATTCTCTTTTCTATTATTATCAGGAAATGTTGTTTTTTTCACTACTTGTAATTTGGATTGTTACTGATGTCACAAAATGTTTTAGTTTACACTACGTAAATTAAGATCATTAGTGCATAGCATATTCCAATGGCAGGGAATGGGTTTAAAAATGTAATGGTCTCAGTGTGTCTTTCATCCCCTAGATCAACCTCCGAAACGACAACTCCCAGAATCCTGCTTTCACTTCTATGGCAGTTACAAGAATAGCTGAGTGCTGGGAGTTGTATTTTCACTGCAGCTGGAGTGCCAAAGGTAGCTGATCCCTGACATAGATTGTACTGAGCACAAAAGGCTGGCACAAGTTACAACAGAACTTTTCAAAACTAGTGAGCCAATTGGTTATATTTTCATAAATATATTGTAAAACGTCAAGCTCATATTAGATGAATATGTCATTTTTTTCCATTTCTTTTTATGACATTAATCTTATTCTATCTGCCAGTACATACCACACTGTACAGTCTACTAAGGTTCTTCAGTCATTTTTACATGTTCATCTGCCTTTAATATTGTGCCTTGCCCTTTAATCAAACATATCACTTGTATAAAGGAGGAGTCTAGGAGACTAAGGAAACTTTTCAGCTCTTAGAAGTTCTCCCTGAGTGGATATTGTTTGTCATCGCACAACAAGGTAACATAAAGAATGAATGGATCTACTTTTAATGATTATGTTTTATTGCATGTATGCTTTTGCTAACTGTAAGTTTTTTTTTGTCTTTATCTTTGTATTGTTGCACTTGATTCTGTGAAAAGGCTTGTGTTCATGGGTCAACCAATGTGCTGAACCTTTGGTGGACTGACATACTGTATGTTGGTTTTTATATACCAGCTGTTCTAGATTATAAAATAACCCAACAGACTGGTGTATTTGAGATAAAATGGTGTTCTTTTTTAGATGCATCTCCTACATGCCAAGTGCAGCCATCTATGTGCTGCATGTACATGTGGAGTTACTTCCAGATGTTGCTGGCTTATCTTGCTAGTTCAGACTTGATGTTCATAAATCCATTAATGATGCCAAGCTGCCATGTTCTGTTGTAACAATTACACACATAACATGTACGGTATATTTATTTTACAATAAATGCAGTTTACAAAATGCATAGAAGTACTGAAACAGATGCTTTCTCCTGAATATCAGAAATTAGAGCTCATCCATCAGATCTCTTAGCAGATGCAAGTGTGGAACCAACAATATTCTCAGAACTTCTAAAATTCAGAAGTACTGTATATCATATACTTTAAATGGTATACATTCAAAAACACCTCTCTAAAATATCACTCAGACTGACCAGTGTAACAATGTACAATATGTGTAGACCCTACGTAAGAGATACTATCAGAAGTTGCATAGTACTTTTAAATCAATAGGAGCCAGCTAACTTAGGCTAAATTCATATCTGTGTTGAGAACTCTGATACTTTGATCCAGTCTCTGTATCTGGCATAAATGTTGGCTTTCATCGTATATATGCTGGAACATGGCCGAATCCTCGCCATTTCCCACCATAGTGAATGGGAATCTGGCAGGGAAGGGTGGTATCATGGACACACTGAACTCTAGCAGTCTATTCCACCACTGAAACAGAGTGTTGCAGTTCACAGCACAGATGTGAACATAGCCTTAGGTGAATAGAAGTAAGAATTCTAATGGTGGAACAACCCCTTTGGCTGACCAGTCAAATTCATACCCGAATGCTGCCCCCTTTTTTTTTACTGACAAACTAATAATGTTGGGTGAATACATGGTAAAATATTCCCTTATTTGGTTCATTGTAGTTTGAATACATTGATGACAAACAAGAAAATCTTAAAATTTTCATCAAAATGTATAGATGTAAAAATTCTGAGGATCTCCTAATATTTCATAACATGGATTATTTTTTAAAAATAAGACTGCATGAACCTCACTCATTCATATAAGTATACAATAGATCTAGGGTCAAACTAAAACTGAAATTCTACCCCATCATTTGAAAGAACATAGGCCTATATATTGTGTTGTTCTTCCCTCGGCACATGTAAATGCGCCTTTACATGAAATCAAAGCACAACCATGCTATCCCCCCCCCCTCTTTTCCTAGATAGGAGTCACAGCTATACCCTCTTCCCTAATTGGGATTACTGTACAGTTAACTCCAATAAGTAATCCAGTAATGCCCTTGTTTAACACCCTGTACAGTACTAACACCTCCACTGCCTTCTCTCCTGGTCATTTTACCTGAATAAAGCAATCACATTTTCCCACTCAATTATGATATTGGATTGGATTTCAGGTATTCTCCAGAAACCGAAACATCACCAAAAAAGAAAAAATTCTAGCATCTCTTTGTTCAATTAGTGATTAATCAGTGAATATCATTTTCAACCACATCTTCCACACTCCATGATTACTTTTCTTTAACAACCTGTAACCTTGTTTTTTTTTTTTTGTTTGGATGTTATTGCTTGCTTAGGTTTGGCTTTTCTATATGTAAATCTCATTTCATTCAGCCAGTTTCTTATGGTTTTGTCACAAACATTGCCTTCTGCTTCTGTCTTTGTTTTTCATTTATTTTTATAGGATTATTACTATTATTATTTATTTGAGAGTGCCATTAATACAATGGTGCCGTATATCTGAGGGGATTCACATATATTATATAAAACAACACAAATACAATGTGCATGAACATAGACTGGTACATAGGGGTAATGGATAGATACAACCAAGTAAGGGCAGACTGGGCACAGATCCTACTGAGAAACTTCCAGGTGAACCAAGTACAGAAGTACTGATGCTTCAAGTGCTAATTAATGCTGGAAGTGTCGCGTACTTATGTACCAGACTGGTGGCTGCAGGTGCCCTCCTGAGTTTAACTGTATCACTGTCTTCAGAGCTGCCATACAGTTAAATACTGCAGCGTTAATGGGAGCTGATGGCTTCCTGCTACGCTCTTCCCTTCTAAAGGCCACAGGCTACTAGGCCTGAAGCCTAAAAGCCTGTGTACGAATGGTGCAGGAAGTCGTGAAACGATGCACCGGTACATAGGCATCTCAGGCTGCAGGCAATGAGAGGCATGTGGACTGCACTGCAAACAGCAGTATCTAACAGGACACAGAAGAATAGTTTTTTCTTTTACTTTCTCGACCATTGATACTACAGAGAAGCTTCCTAGTGGGCTGGGTCGATAAGTACCTGACTGTTCCAAAGTTAACTCTGAGAGTGTCAGGCACTTATATACCAGGCTGATGGCCAAAATTGCCCTACTGAGTGCAACTCTATCATGGTCCAATACTTTAGGCACTATGAGGTTATTATTATTACGGGGGCACAATAGCAGGGCATTATTATTACTGGGGCACTGCAGGGTCTTTATAATGGAGCCATATATTACTACTTGAGCATTAGTACTACAGGGGGGGGCACTATTTTTCTTCTATATAGTATTTAGGGCATTTTGGGAGCACAGTGGGCGCAGTTTTGCGGGTGGCAGGAGGATGACACTATTGGGTACCAGGGTGAGGAGTTGTGTTGAGAATTGGAAAATAGGATAGGAAAGTGAGGAATCTAAGATGTCTGTTTGGCAAGCTCTGCAGAGATGAGACTTGGCTGAAAGAAGCTGTCTCGGAGTGGAGAAGATGTGGAAAGAGAACTTCTACATTAGTTGAGACATCAAGGGCTTTAATAAGTCTATAGTGTGTATTCTAAAGTACCTTTGGTAGTGTTGAAAGAATAGGTAGCATGCTGAAGGTAGGGTGAGCCTTCTCAGCCCCCTCTACCATTTCTTAATTAGAGACAAATGGAGAAGGATGATGTGGACAGAACATGGTAGCTGGCCACCACAGTGAGGTGGCTTCTAGAAAGGTATTTTGTGATGGTAGGGAAACATTTTGCATTGCACTGTGTTATATGGTTCTGGTGGGGCAATGTTTTGTGCTGTCGGGCAGTATCTGGTTCTGCTTGGGCAGTTTTTTGTGTTGCACTGTGTTATTTACTGTAGTTCTGCTGAAATAATTTTATGGAGCACTATGGTATTGGTCATCCAGGGACACCTTAAAGGGGTTTTCCCATTTCAGACAATGGGGGCATATAGCTAGGATATCCCCCATTGTCTGATAGTGTGGGTCCCACCTCTGGGACCCTCACTTATTTCATAAACTGAACCTACAAAGTTAAGGTGGGCGCACATGTGCGGCCATTGGTTCCATTGACTTCAATGGTGTTCAGCCAGTACTTAGCTATTTTCGGCGGCCCCATAGAAATGAATAGAGGTCGACTTATCAGAAAATGGGGGCATATACTAGTGGAAATACCCCTTTAAGTTCCCAGTCCAACCCTTTGAAAAAAGAATGTTTTACTTACACTAATGTTTATGATGAAAGTTTAGTAGAATTTCTGGAGTTTCCCAACATTCACAGAAAAAGCAAGTCACAGTGAAAATTCATATGTGATAATTGCTAAGTCATTGCTCCCTCCCAGACTAGTTTATTATGCTATCAATTAATTACACACGTAACACAAATATTAGTCCATTACCAAGCTAAAAACTCCCAATCAGCTTTGCAGAAATGTGAACAGGGATAGGTTTGTTGGCAAAGTTTTCTAATGAGATGAATGTATCATTGTTCAACGTGCCAATGAAACAGCACATATTTATTGTGATGGAACCACCTCCTTGCCTTTTCAGTAATAAAAGACTTTATAGAAAATATTGTTACCAGTTTTATTTGTTCCTTTGACTCTCAACCTTCACAGAATGGTGCTGTCTCGTGCCTGGACCCTCGTCAAGCACTTCGAGGGAGCCCCAAAACTGTCAGACTTCAAATTGAAGGAGGTGCAATTACCAAAGATAAAAAATGGAGGTAAGTGAACATAATGGAATTTATTGAAGGGAATATGAGGAGAATTTTTGAATTGGCATCAAATTCATAAATCCCTGAAAGTTGTTTGATGAATGTGCTGCATCTTTAAAACAAAAATTGTTGTCTACACCTGTTACTACATTCATACAGCCGCATCCGTTTGGTGGTCTGAAAATACTGTTGTGTGAATGAGGCTTTACTCCAGTTTCTGTATGCCAATTACCTACTGGAGTAAGACTAAGAGACCCCTGAGTTCTCTTTCACAGGATCGAGTTTTCTATCTGGATGAAATGTGTATAGTGAATGCATAACATCCGGACTGAATCTTAAACCATTCATTTCAATGGGTATATGCACATTGCTGCGTTCAGGAAAAATTGAAGCATGTTCTATATTTTGTCTATATAGTGCTATTCTATTCTAGTTTTTTTCTTGCTTGTGCATGAAAAACGCATACAATATGGATAATATCTGGGCAGATAAAATGCAAACAGTGAACGCAATCGCAGACAAAACTGATTGAACTTGCATGCAAAACCATCTATTTTTCCTGAACAGATTCTGACACAATCCATATGGCTCATATGAAAGAGGCCTAAATCTTTTATTACAACTTTTCAAAAAGTCACAGGTAACTGATTTCGATACTAAAGGATGTGGCTTTTTTCCCATTTTTATCATTATCACATTTTAAAAGCTATAACTTTTTTAATTTTTCTGTCGACATAGCTGCATGTTTTTTGTAGGACTTTTTTTTCCACTATACCATTTTGGGTACTGTACATTTCAGATATGGTATAATTGAAAAAAAAGGAGCTTTTGGAGAGAAAAACACTTCAATTCCGTCATGGTTTTTTCGGTTTTGTTTTTATGGCGTTCACCACGCGTTATAAGTGACATGATGACTTTTTTTATGCAATTCAATACAATTTCACCAGTACCAAAGTTCTATAGTTTCTTAAGTTTTTCCACTTTTGCACAAGAAATTAAAAAACAAAAATATTTGTTTTTGTCTCACTGCAAGACTCAAAAGATTTTTTTTTTCATTGATGGAGCTGTGCTAGGGCTTGTTTTCTGCAGCATGAATAGTACTTTTTATTGGTGCTATTTCGAGGTGTATATGCCTATTTGAGCACATTTTCATAAAGTTGAATAAAAAAAGCAATTTTGGCAGTTTTTATTTTTGTTTTTCAGTGTTTACTGCATGGGAATGGGCGTACTGTAAAAAGCGACGGTTCTTATAAAACAAAGAAACAAACCTTTATTAAAAGGGTTCTCCGGGAATTAAGAAAATGAAAATACTTTAATATTACTTCATTATAAATATATTCCCAAATACCCTTCATTAGTTATAATGGCTTGTTTTGTCTGAGAAGCAATCATTAGGAGAAACAAAATGGCCGCCGCCCTATTAGTTCACACAGAACCTGTCCTAATCACACAGGAGGACAAGGTACTTCACCACACTGAGGTAAAGAGCTGCCTCATCCTCCTCTCTGCTCGTCAGGGATTATGACCCTGAATACGGATGATAAGATTTTTAGCTGATTCTCTGTAGGAATGGAGCCACATATGCCGATGTGGCTAATAGGCAGCAGCAGTTGTGTGCAGTCTCCATTACCACAGCCCCACATTACCAAAGTCCGTCCTCTCTGTCAGAGGCGTTGCTAGGGTCTCAAAAGATCCGGGGCCCAAGCCCCAATGAATATGGCCCTCAGTCGCCCCCCCCCCCGGCATACAATCCCCCACAGTCACACCCCCCGGCATAAAAACCCCCACAGTCACACCCCCAGCCGGGGCCGGTTTTAGACAAAATGTGGCTCTGGGCAAAATCAAAAGTGGGGCCAAAAATCTTGTAATAATGCGCTAACAACACAGTTACTGTATTTTTCGCTTTATAAGACGCACCACAGATTTTAGAGTAGCAAAATAAGAAAAAAATATTTTTCATCAGACCTCAGATCACCTTTTCCGACCCCATCAGACCTCAGATCAGCCCACTCAGCCCCCATCAGACCTCAGATCAGCCCACTCAGCCCCCATCAGACCTTAAATCAGCCCACTCAGCCCCCATCAGACCTTAAATCAGCCCCCATCAGACCTCAGATCAGCCCACTCAGCCCCCATCAGACCTCAGATCAGCCCACTCAGCCCCCATCAGACCTTAAATCAGCCCACTCAGCCCCCATCAGACCTCAATTCAGCCCACTCAGCCCCCATCAGCCCCCATATGAGCCCACTCAACCCCCATATGCAGCGTCAGGTCATCGTGCGCATACTACGTCCTGACGCGGGATTTCTCTTCAGGCGCGCTTTCCACCAGCGAAGATTGGTGAAAGCACCCTGTTCTGTAAATAAGCCTCAGCCTGTACCAGGCTTCCAGGTTCATTGTTAGTATATCCCAGTTCAGGCCACTAGGTGGCAGCAGTGAACTGTGATATAATGATTTCAATACAGACTAATGGAGCAATTTACATCTGATGATTGTAAGTTGTGGTCCACTTAGGGGACTTAAAAAGTAAAAAAATAAAAAAAAAGTTTTGAAAATATTTAAAAAAACGTAAAATCACCCCATTCTCCACACAAAAAAAGAACAAAATGGCATTATAGGCATGCAAAAACACCCATACTTTTAAAATATTGAAAAAAAGTTCGCCTATATGGTGTAACAGAACACTTTATCTCCCAAGAAAATTGAATAAAAAGTAATAAACACACCCCAAAATGACAGGCTGTGTACTTAAGCTTTATTTAGCCTTTATTTTCAAAATTTCCTGTGGGGATTTGAGCTCACAACCTACTACATTACAGGCAAGTACCTTAACCACTGGGCTATTGTTGAAAAGTGATGTGGGACTGACCTATCAATCAGCGGCAGTCCCGTTAATATTGTATACCGAATAATAAACAGTACTATCTCAGATACTAAGCAGTAAATCATCCCCCATCATTGGGCTTATATTAAGTTGGAGACTCTATAACCTAAAGAGCCACTCAACTTTAGCCCAGTGTGAATCAGGGATACCAACAGTGAGGACTCACACTAGGTGAAAGAGATATACACTGTATATATCTATTAACAGTGTTATCTCTATCCTCTGTCAATCCCGGTTCACTGTGGTGAGGTCAAACACTCACACCTTAGGGACTCAGCGGCACCATCATATTGTACTATACTTTATTTAGTAGAGACTTTAATAAAGGTTTGTTTCTTTGTTTTATAAGAACCGTCGCTTTTTACAGTACGCCCTTTCAGATTATAGACGGTTTTACACCTGTATAAGATTTATCAGTGAGAGTATTTACTGCATGGGAATGGTAATATGTTCATTTTCATTGTATTTTTTTTTTTTACATACAAAAATTGTCTGTATACAAAAAAGGTGATTTGTTTGTTTTTTTACTTGACACAACACTTTTTTATACTCTTTTTTTTAATGTCCCACTAGGGAACAGACAGCCATTGCTCATGTCATACTGTATATGTAATACACTGCAAAACTTACTGTAAAAACTGACAAAATGCCTATTTAATCATACATTGCTCCATGACAGGCCTAGGGCCTATCTTCAGGCCTTAGGCTTCCATAGCAGCCGCCAGCACCTAACCATCCCATTCTAGGGGGTCTATGGTGCCTGAAATGGAGCCTCTCCCTCTCTCTAGCTACATAGATGCAGTAATCAGCATTCTTCTTGCCCCCCGGCCCCTTGAAGTGGGAAAATGACGATATGCCCCCTCAAGAGCGGGAAAGTGAACATACGCCCCCCTCAAAAGCAGGAAAAATCAGCTTGGCCCACCGGGAACTTTCTGTTTGCAAGTATAGGGAGTGAAGACTCCTCCCTCATTACTCTGCCCTCCTCTCCAGTTCAAGCCAGTGGTGTATAAGACCAGATGGGGAGAGATGGTGTGGGGTACCGAGCCTGAACCACCAGAGAGGCCCGAAGAGATCAAAGTGGCACAAGTGAAACCGAGAATCGCATGGGCACCGGAGGTGACCGCCGTGCTGGTTGGTGCGGCCGAGGTGGCTGGAGCTTCCACTCCACCTCCCAAGAGGAGAAACCCTTCCATGCTGCAGAATCCCATCATGCCTGCATCAGTAACAGCCCACGCCCAGACCCTATGGGACTATAAGAAAGCGGTGGAGGACTGGGTCATCCAAGTGCTTGATCATCCGAGGCCTGGAGACCCTACGCTGGAAAGGCGAAAAGGAACCGCCTTATGGTTTTTGGTGATGAGAGGCAGTGGCTTCCTTGCAGACGACGAGGATGGGGAGGAGTACTTTGTGGTCCGCAAGTCTGTTAAACGGCCTTACCTGCCCCAAGCCTATATGTGGGGGATCAGGTGGAATATACCCCCATGGCATCCCTGAAAGGCCTCTTTGCTACAGGGGTAACATTATTTTCTAAGCCCCTGGTCCCCGCATCACCAGCAGAAGTTTGGCCGGAGGAACCAGCAGCCGCAGGACGCATGCTCTGCCTACAAGAGACAGCAGATGGCAGCCTCCATTTCAGAGAGAAACCACAGCCACAGCCGGAGCCTCTGATCCCTGGATTGCCACCACCACCACCACAGTCCTTTCACCTGGCTCAGCTGACTACCTCATCTTTCACTTTACAGCCCACGGTGATCCAGTACCAGCTACTGTGGAAAATGGCATAAGCAGCAGCCCAGGGAGCTGGCGGTTCTTCCTTGGGTGCAGCCTTGCCTCAACCGCTGCAGCTAGAAAACCTTACTTCTGCTGTCCCAGCTGGAGGATCCGGAAAGGTGAAGGCTCAAGTGGCAGCAGCGCTCACCAGTGTGACCAGTATCACCTGGTCAAGTCCAAATTCAAGCAGCAGAGGGAAGTGGAGCTCAACAAGGGCATCCAGCCTGGCTACAGGAGGCAGGAGCGTCCTCTTATGTTGTTTAGCAGCAGTAGCAGCGAGGAGGACTTCAGGTCCCTCATCCGAGGAACCCTTTTACAACTGGCTGTTTCTATCTGGCTGACTTAAAGGACACCTCATGGTCTGGACCTCTGGGAGCCACAACATGGACTGCACCTGACGGGTGAGAGCTAGTTGGCATGTTTTTAATTTATCTTGTTTTTATTGCCCCATGTTTGACTCTCACCCAGATGGACATGGCTTGTCAGGATTCCCCCTATTCTGCAGAAAATTCCCAGTTACACCTAAGCGCGCCTACTTTCCCCCCCCCCCTCCCTTCTCAGGTTATTTGGGAGCCCCCTTTGCAAAAAGGGTTCTCTATTTGCTGCTATTTTATATTATCCACGTGGATTACATGTTACCTGTTTGGATTACAAAATTACCTCACGTGGATTACAATTGAATTTTGGACTGTGTTCCAGTGTTTTATGCTAAGCAGCCATGAGGAGAGACTCAAACATATACAGTGCCTTGCGAAAGTATTTGGCCCCCTGGAACTTTTCAACCTTTTGCCACATTTCAGGCTTCAAACAAAAAGATATAACATTTAAAATTTTTGGTGAAGAATCAACAACAAGTGGGTCACAATTGTGAAGATGTATAATGTTTGTAACAAAAACTTAGGTTTCCCTCTATTATAAATGATACATAAACCAATTCTGGCTAAAATGCAGCAGTTGATAAGGCTCAGTGGATTACTCTTTTAGCCTTATTTGCTTCATCAAAATGTCTACATTGATATACATTAAATTGCACCAAAAATGCTCTCCAATGAGGTACAGCCACAATAGTAAATGTGGGCCACTGTGTGTCACTTACAGTATAGAATAATTCATTGAATGGTGTTATAACATTGTCACAAGTTAATATTATGAATTTTCTTCTCTGCAGAGGTTTTGGTGGAAGCTGAATATTTCAGTGTGGATCCATACATGAGGTATCAATGAATAAGTTTATTGAATATTGACTAACACACAGAATACTTGAGACAAACTAGAGCTACTCTCTTAAATCTCCATACCCATCACTAAGCTCACCTTGGTGTTGTGGTTTCAGTTTAAAACAGAAACCATAATGCTGTGCAGAACCATCACAGAACGGATACCAACAGTGCCAGATGAACTCCACTGACTTAAAATGTGCTCCTTCAGGTTCTACCATCCAATAATGTTCTATAAAGGTACTAAGATTGCTGGTGTTTCATAAACCAGACTAGTTAAAAGTCCATTGGAGCAATATATGACAAATTTATAAGACGCGCACACATCCTAATAAATAAGATATATCTTCACCCTAGACATTCCAAACTGCAATTTACACCAGCTAAGAATTGGCATAGCTTTCAGCTTTAACCACTTCCAAACTATGCTGTTTACTCCCCTTCCTGATCAAGCATAATTTTGCAAATCTGATGTGTTATTTTATATGGTAATAACTTTGGAATGCTTTTACTTATGAATGGAACCACCTTGTGAAATCCATCAGCGGTGGACGTGCTTGTACACCACAGGAAAAAGTGCCAGCCTCCCTGGTGGCCAGGACCATGGGAGTGCACATAGGCTGGTCCTTTTTTCTGTAGTGTGCAAGCACAACCACACTGATGGATTGCAGGGTGGTCTGTAACCATGTAAACAAGCAGTGTATAATGTGATGGAAAAATGAATCCAGCCAGCAAAGGAAATAATATGGATAATTACAATACATTAGTAGTGGCTTGTATTAACTTTGTCTACATGCTAAATTCCAATGCCATTTGCTGAAGCGACTCATCCCCTTTAAGTGGGTTTTTGAGCAGTGTTCAAATATCTCTTTTGTTTTTGTTGTTTAGACCATACAGTAAGAGAATGATGAAGGAGGGAGATATCATGATTGGGACTCAGGTTGGGAGGTACAGTAAGAATTATTTATTTCTTGAGTGTGGTGTTTTGTCAGAAATGTGTGATAACTATAGAGCTCTATTAAGAAAAGTTAATATTTTGCAAAAATATGTCTCCTGTCAAAAAGCTGTTGTTCACCCACTGCAAATAACCATAGCTATTAAGCCATACTTTCTAAGTCTCTATTATTGTGTTCTATTTTTTTACAGCAAAAAAAAAAACAACCTTGAAAATAAAACCCTATATTGTCACCATCTACTTCAATAGTATATTTTTAGTTAGCATTTAACGCTTCTGTTTCATAATGTTCCTTTTTGTCTTGGCATTCAGTAAAATGTAGTCTGCTCACCTTCATATAATATAATGTTATCTGATGAATATGAATGTGGGTGCTCGCAGACACAACGCTAAAAGCTTGACTGATATCATTATAATACAGTGCATTCTGGTACAGTGCATTGTGGGAGATGTGTTTATTCTACATCAGTCTACAGTTCAGAACACAGTGGCATAACTTAAAGCTCATGTGCCCTGATACAAGATCTGATGGATCCCATTCTGTAAATACCCGGTCAATGGTCCTTTTTTCTAATCCTGGTCAACTCCTTTAAAGGAACCTCTCACTACCATTTCTGTCCATAAATCACTCCACTGAGTTCAGGATACCTCCTGTCCTGGCATCATCTGGTGCATGCACAGTGAATTGATACATGCTCAGCGCCATCTTCATACTACTCATGTACCAGATGCCGCCAGAACAGGCATAAGATGACATATACCAGCTTCAGGGATGTCAGTCAATTAACAGTTGGTGTGTTTAGGTATGGCCACCATGATGAATCTGCCCTTTAAGAGAAACGTAAGTAAATTCCAATATATACGCAAACTACATTTATAATTATAATTTTGTTTTCATAGAGTTTTAGAAAGTAATGATACTGCTTTCCCAGTTGGCAGTTATGTTCTTTCAAATGCTGGTTGGACAACTCATTCAGTGTCTCAAGGCAAAGATTTGACTCCATTACTACCAAATTGGCCTAAGCACATTTCCAAATCCCTGGCTCTTGGAACAATTGGAATGCCTGGGTGAGTGAGTCTGAAATACGTTCCAATATTTATTATTAATTATTATTACTGCACTTGTTGGAAATGTACACACATGCTTTAGACATGCATACATAAACATGGAACAACTTTGTCCCATCACTGTAAATACTGCTTGTGCACATGTAAGATTTTTTATAAGCATATACAAACAAAAGGAACAGATTTTTCTTTATACAGATATATTTATTACCGATAATGGTCATTTGTGGTTTGTCTGTTGTATTCTATATGAAAGTGTGCATTATGTTGATGCAAAAGATGGTGTCATTTCTTTTTCTGTATATGATTTCTGCTTCAATTCCATTCAGGTAAGAGGGGTAGAAAACAAACATTCTTCTTCTTTGCTAATCCTGAAGTTTTCACTTAAGTGTAGAATTTTATTATGTACAGTACAGACCAAAAGTTTGGACACACCTTCTCATTCACAGAGTTTTCTGTATTTTCATGACTATGAAAATTGTATATTCACACTGAAGGCATCAAAACTATGAATTAACACATGTGGAATTATATACTTAACAAAAAAGTGTGAAACAACTGAAAATATGTCTTATATTCTAGGTTCTTCAAAGTAGCCACCTTTTGCTTTGATTACTGCTTTGCACACTCTTTGCATTCTCTTGATGAGCTTCAAGAGGTAGTCACCTGAAATGGTATTCCAACAGTCTTGAAGGAGTTCCCAGAGATGCTTAGCACTTGTTGGCCCTTTTGCCTTCAATCTGCGGTCCAGCTCACCCCAAACCATCTCGATTGGGTTCAGGTCTGGTGACTGTGGAGGCCAGGTCATCTGGCGTAGCACCCCATCACTCTCCATCTTGGTCAAATAGCCCTTACACAGCCTGGAGGTGTGTTTGGGGTCATTGTCCTGTTGATAAATAAATGATGGTCCAACTAAACGCAAACCGGATGAAATAGCATGCCGCTGCAAGATGCTGTGGTAGCCATGCTGGTTCAGTATGCCTTCAATTTTGAATAAATCCCCAACAGTGTCACCAGCAAAGCCCCCCCACACCATCACACCTCCTCCTCCATGCTTTATGGTGGGAACCAGGCATGTAGAGTCCATCCGTTCACCTTTTCTGCGTCGCACAAAGACTCGGTGGTTGGAACCAAATATTTCAAATTTGGACTCATCATACCAAAGCACAGATTTCCACTGGTCTAATGTCTATTCCTTGTGTTCTTTAGCCCAAACAAGTCTCTTCTGCTTGTTGCCTGTCCTTGGCAGTGGTTTCCTAGCAGCTATTTTACCATGAAGGCCTGCTGCACACAGTCTCCTCTTAACAGTTGTTGTAGAGATGTGTCTGCTGCTAGAACTCTGTGTGGCATTGACCTGGTCTCTAATCTGAGCTGCTGTTAACCTGCGATTTCTGAGGCTGGTGACTCGGATGAACTTATCCTCCGCAGCAGGGGTGACTCTTAATCTTCCTTTCCTGGGGCGGTCCTCATGTGAGCCAGTTTCTTTGTAGCGCTTGATGGTTTTTGCCACTGCACTTGGGTTCACTTTCAAAGTTTTCCCAATTTTTCGGACTGACTGACCTTCATTTCTTAAAGTAATGATGTCCACTCGTTTTTCTTTACTTAGCTGCTTTTTTCTTGCCATAATACAAATTCTAACAGTCTATTCAGTAGGACTATCAGCTGTGTATCCACCTGATTCTGCCCAACACAACTCATGGTCCCAACCCCATTTATAAGAAATCCCACTTATTAAACCTGACAGGGCACACCTGTGAAGTGAAAATCATTTCAGGTGACTACCTCTTGAAGCTCATCAAGAGAATGCCAAGAGTGTGCAAAGCAGTAATCAAAGCAAAAGGTGGCTACTTTGAAACTAGAATATAAGACATATTTTCAGTTGTTTCAAACTTTTTTGTTAAGTATATAATTCCACATGTGTTAATTCATAGTTTTGATGCCTTCAGTGTGAATCTACAATTTTCATAGTCATGAAAATACAGAAAACTCTTTGAATGAGAAGGTGTGTCCAAACTTTTGGTCTGTACTGTATATATCACAGGCAAAAGAAATATAAATTATGACAAATGTTATGACAAATGTTATAACACAGTGGGGAAGAAAAACTGGGGGTCGGTCAGCACATCCTGCAGGTGAACGTCACCATGGGGAAGATTTGCTGATCAAAATTTGTCAGAACTACACCTTAATTTGTGCCAAAAATATGTTTTGCGCACATTTATTGTGTTTTGGACTCTTTTTCGACTTGCCTGACAAGGGGGCACAGACTGCCATGAAAGGGGCGTGGACTGAAAAAAACGGTGCTGGGTTAACATTGTGACAAAGTGCACCAAAAACGCACCAAAACTGTATAGTAAGCAAACTGATAGGTGGTAAAATCTTAGATCAGAAATTGCTCCTTTTTATATCAAATATTTGGGTGTCAGAATTGGTAGAACAGGGGACTCATTATATACCTTTGATTACCAAAACAGAACAAGAACGTGAAGAGAGCACTTGCCAATAATTTTTCTGGGTAGGACCCATCTCATAAAAATGATGAGCTTCTTGAAGCTACTTTATTCTCTACAGACCATTCCCATTCTATTAAAGAGGTTGTCTGGGTTCAGAGTTGTACCCGGACATAACCCCTTCTTCCCTCATTCAACATGAATGACTGGAGCATCGGAGCATTTCATGCTCTGATGCTCACCCTTGCCCTGCATTTAATTGCGCTGGACAAGGGCTTAATCTTTAGATCCGGTCACGTACTGGGTCTCATTATGGGTATGATAGGCGGAGACTTCCACCTAGCAGTGATCCCGGTGACATCAGTGGCACTAATGGTTGGTCTTTCCTCTGGATGGGCAAGCAGCCACATATAGCTTTGGCAAAGTTATTGCTATCCAGAAGACATGAAGGATTAACTTCCCATATATACATTTCTACAAACTTGCTTATTTGGGTAGGCATGTTCTAGATTGGATACAACATACATGTTACTATTCTAATTATGACCTAGAGAAGACCCTCACAGGCCCATACAGACCCTTCTAATCTGGGACACTATAGGCATGTGGAGGGAACTCCATAAACATTTCCAACACTAATTTGGATCTCCAAATAACTACTTCTATGGCATCATACAGAGTTTCCATCAGGTACTCAGAGGGACATGCTGCAACACAGCACATCATGATTCATCTACTTTATAGCTCTGGCTGATCACTCTGACCTCCAGGACAGCAGGAGTGCCTGTTATGGCAGCTCACCTATCATGAGATGACTGATGGTATATTCCCCCAGCTTTTAGCAACTTAACAGAGGCCCGGTTGGCTGGTAGTGACAGTGAGGGTTAAGACAGGAGAGCCTGTCAAGAATGTAGAAAGTGGTATAAAAAAATGAAGGAAGTACCAGGGGTGGCACTGTAGCAGAGCGGAAGTGGCTACAGACTGTAAGATCAGACAGCCAACAAGGACATCGGAGGATACTGCCCCTGTGGAGGTTTCAGTTAATTAGACACAGCGGAAGAAGATACTACAGGGAAAAATGTCCACATTGTATGCAATGGAACAGTCAAAGTCATGATTTTGAGGTGGTGGTAGAGTAATTGTGATTTAAAGAGGACCTTTCTCCACTCCTGACATGCCTGTTTTAATAGCTTCATACAACCCCCATGTTATAACAATTCTGGAGCATCTATTCTTATGTATGTTGTGCCATTCCTTTATTATTTCTACTAGAAGTTATAATTAAAATGCTATTATTCTTCAGTAAGGGAACAGAGGGGAGGTAACCAGTTCTCACTCTATCCAATCAGTGCGGCCATTTTCAGACTGTGCAGGTACACACCCCCAACTGGTCACCTCCCCTCTGTACTCTTACTGCAGTTCATTCATAACTTCTAGTAGAAATAATAAAGGAATGGCACAACATAGAGCCATAAGAATAAATGTTCTAGAATTGTTATAACATGGGGAACGTATGAAGCTATTAAAACAGGCATGTCAGGGGTGGTGAAAGGTCCTCTTTAAAGACCACCCTGTCTAAATGAATCCCTCTCACATACCGAGTGATAGCCTACTATACATGGTAGCTACTATGCAACATCATATCCAACCGACATACTTACTGTATGCAAGCGAAGTGGCTGTTTTGTATAAAGTATGCCAGCTGGGCCAGCAGACTGACTTGGCCTAGACTGCGGGCACCTGAGTATTCTGTGGCAAAGTATGAAAGATGGGCACTGGCAGGTGGCAATGTATAATGTGCAGGGGTAGGAGGTATAGTCAAAGTTTGCTCTGGAGCCCGCAGGACTCTAGTTACGCTACTGTCTAAAGGTTCACCAAATTTATCATCCAGCATCACTCATTTTAATACATCTGAAACATTTTTAGACTACTTAAAGTTTCCACTGTCTAAATATTAGAGAGCTTTAGTAAATTGGACCATTGTTCTTTTATTTTACAGTTTAACAGCATATTTTGGCTTAACAGAGATCTGCTCTGCAAAAAAGGGTGAAATTGTTTTGGTCAATGGAGCGGCTGGGGCTGTTGGATCATTAGTTGGCCAAATCGCAAAAATCATTGTGAGTACCATCACCCTGGGGGTAAACACTTGGCTCTGATATTTAGGTTTGGGCTACAGTTTTGCTTTCACTCATATACTAAGATGTTAGTTATTTATCTCACTTATATAGCGCTGACACATTTGGCAGCACTTTACACATCACATGCTGTCTTCAGTGGAGCTCACAATCTAAATTTCCTATGAAGTACAATATGTCTTTGTAGTGTGGGAAGAAACCAAAGTACCTGGAGGAAACCTACACATACATGGGGAGAACATACAAACTCCATGAAGACTCCACTGTCCTTTATTTGAACCTGGAACCCCAGTGCTGGAAGGGACCACTACTAAACACTGACCCACTGTGCTGCCCATGAAACAGACATCTAGGCCAATAAACATTGCAAAAAGAGTAGAAATAAGGCACTCACCATAAAAGTGGTATCTTTTTTCAACAGTCCTAATACAATATAGTGCTGGACTCCATTGTACAGTAGCTCCTATTTTCAGCCGTTTCACTTGATTATTCATTACTACAAAGTAATTTCTCTTGCAGATCTTGTTCATTTTGTTGCTTTATTATTAAAGATAAAAATATTCAGTTGGGATCTGTATAGTTTGAGGTCTGTGTTTTGTTTTCTTTTGTTTTTTTTTTTTTTACATGCCAATCAAACGTAGTACATTGTATGCGGATTCTTCTATATTGGAAAAACAATTTGACCGTGGGTTAAGTTACTGGAGGGGGTGACCATTCATCTATCCTGAACCCCAAAAACCAAGTCCTATTCCAGGTTCTAGACATAACCTGAGCCTCATTTTGTTTCTGAATGCTTCAATTTGGCCACTCCAGCAGCCACATTGCCACTAGGGGAGGTGTTATCAGTGATTGATAGCATTCTCTGTGTAAAGGCTATTTCACACAAGTGAGTCCATTGCGGGAATCACACTCCGTGTGTAAGCGTGATCCTCCGTTGTGGACCAAACTTCTACAGTTTCTTAGTGACATATATCTGTCAGTATGATCCTGTAGCAGTAAGGTCAAACAGAGGCACACAGCATTATAAATCATGATAATTCTGTGCACTCCTGCAAGTCCAGAATGGAGGATTATGCTCACACACAGAGTGTGTATATAGAGATAGCTGTCAGTGACTCATAGATGTATAATTGGGGAGGTGTTATCAGTGATTGATAGCATTCTCTGTGTAAGTGTGTATACATATATAGCTGTCAGTCACTGATATTTGTACACAACAGAGTTGTTATCAGTGATTTATAGCATGTTCTGTGTGTGTATATATACAACTACATAGCTGTCAGTCACTGATAGCTGTAAATGGGGTAGATGTTATTAGTGATTGATGGCATTCCCTGTGTAAATGTGCATATATAGATAGCTGTTAGTCACTATTTGCTGTACACGGGGTTGGTGTTATCAGTGATTGATAGCATTCTCTGTGTAAGTGTGTATACATAAATAGCTGTCAGTCACTGATAGTTGTACATAGGGGAGGTGTTATCAGAATTTTGTGTGTAAACGTGTATACATAGATAGCTGTCAGTAACTGATAGCTGTATACAGAGAAGGAGCTATCAGTGATTGATAGCATTCTCTGTTTAAGTGTATATATATAGATAGCTGTCAGTCACTGATAGTTGCACACAGGGGAGGTGTTATCAATGAGTGATAGTATTCTCTGTGTAAGTGTGTATACATAAATAGCTGCCAGTCACTGATAGTTGTACATAGGGGAGGTGTTATCAGAATTTTGTGTGTAAACGTGTATACATAGATAGCTGTCAGTCACTGAGAGCTGTATACAGGGGAGGTGTTATCAGTGATTGATAGCATTCTGTGTGTAAGTGTGTATACATAGATAGCTGTCAGTCACTGATAGTTGCACACAGGGGAGGTGTTATCAATGAGTGATATCATTTTCTGTGTAAGTGTGTATACAGATATAGCTGCCAGTCACTGATAGTTGTATACAAGGGAAGTGTTATCAATAATTGATCACATTCTCTGTGTATATGTGTATACAGAGGTAGCTATCAGTCATTGATGAAAGTATAAGTAACAAGCTTTGCTGCTCTATAATATTCTGCCTGTAGATTGCACTGCATTTCATGGTCACAGGTGCTCTTTAACCCCTCAATCCCAGAAGGTTTTTTGCTTCCGTTTACAGTTTACATAGCCGTATGACGGCTTTTTTTTTTTTTTTTGAGAGAGACAAGTTGTACTTTTTAATTGCATCATTTACTTTTGCATGCAAAGTTTTATGGGCTTTGTTTCTATGGCGTTCCCTGTGCAGTAAAACTGACCTGTGCCCTATATTCTCAAGGTCAGTATGAGCATACCACATTTGTATATTTTTTCTTGTGTTTTAATACCTGAAATATAAAAATAATATCTTTTGAAATAAAAAAATTCTTTCTTTGCAATGCTATATACTCTCATAACTTTTTTTTATCTTTAAGTCTTAGATTTTCTTAAATATTTTATACAACTTTTTATTTACTTTTTTTAAGTCATCCTAGGCCAATATAGCATGCAATCATTAGATTCCCACTTGTATTCTGCACTTCTGCACTTCCGCGTTTAGCAGATGCCATGGTCTTATTTGACCACATTCAGTGGTTAAAAGGCTGCAATCGGCTTTATCGTATGTCAGGTAAGAGGCAATGTTAAAACATACATTTAGTTTGTTTCTATTAAGAGTCAAGTTTTGTGAACACCATAACAAACAAACATAAAGGTTTAATTCAGTAGGTTAGGTCTATTGAACATTCGTGTTGCCGCTGTTTACGCTCAGTAATGGGCACCATCTTTAAAGCCCTCACTTCTGCCATGCATGTACGGCACTGGGACTGAAGGGGTTAACTTCCTCTGTGGTAGCTGTGCAGATAAATTGATCACTGAAGGTGGTCTTACAGGTCAGAAAGCTGTTGACTAAATTTTCATGTTGGTCGAAAATTAATTGACCCATACATACATATGCACATTTGGCTCAGCTGTGCATGCATGTGTTCTTGACAGGGATGGAGAAGCTGCTGCCTCTGGCTGCACCTTATCTCCTTAAGAATAAATGATCAGGCATGTTGAAATTCAACATAAATGACTCTTGCTTTTTCTCATATCTCTCATGTCGTCGGGAGAGAGCTGGGACACCACAATACACATTAGGATTTGTCAGTTTTGGACAACATTAATGTAGTGTACATGGTCAATCAATCTAATGTGTATGGTCACACTTACTGCTAGTTTTCACACAGATTACAGTAGGTCACTGGAGGTGCCAGCAGAGAGACAAGTTGTAATCACCTTATTGTAAACAACCCCTTTAACCCGTTCAGCCACTGCCCCATGGTGAAATTGCAGGGCTCCAATCATTTGCAATGTCAGCATGTGGCCTTATGAAGGCTCTCAGGCCTTCCATAGTAGGATGCCTGTTAAGCAGTGCCTGAGATACAGCTTAACAAGAAGTCTGCCAAACCCCCATAGACTGCAATAGTATTCTATTGCAGTATATGGTAAAAGCAATCCGAAGAGCACATATTGAAGTACCCAAAAGAGAATTACAAATTACAGTTAAAAAATAAAATAAATACATAAATTAAAAAAATCCCAAACTATTAAAATATAAAAATGTATTCGTAATGAAAAATAAAAATCACTTATTTACTGTTTTTTGGCCATGTTGTCCCCACAAAACAGATCAATAAAAAGTGATAAAAAAGTTGTGTACCCCAAAATGGTACCTATAAAAAATACAGCACTCTCAACTGAAAGTGAGCACTAACACAGCTCTGTAGAAGGAAATATAAAAACGTTATAGCTTTCAAAAACGGGGATCCAAATTAAATAAACAATTGGGTATCGCCGTAATCATACTTACCTGCAGAATAAGGTCATCATGTTATTCTGAACACTGTAAACACTGTAAACAAAAAAAATGTCATTTTGCTTTTTTTCAGTTTCACACCACAGAGAATAATTTTTAATGGTGCCATTAAAAATACAACTTACTCATCCCCCCCCTTCCTCCCAAAAAAGCCCTGTTTATATGAACAGAGAATTTGTCCTAAAGTCCGAAAGTGTTCTTTGGGAATAGTATAAACATACCTGCTGGCAACCTGTCCTAGAATTTGCCTAATAATTTTTTATTTGCACATAGCAAATGGCCAGTACAGATTCCACACAAAAGTACAAAACAATAGCATTATAATTCACAGCTTGGAAAAAAAACTGGACAGATTTGAGGATATGTTGAAAATTTAAAAATTATTATTTTTGGATTTGTTCTGTATTTTGCCATTGCAAAGTATGAAATCTATAGGCATATGTAGAAATACAACTATACACAATTGTCCCTATACTTCTACATGCCTCTGGGTAATTGTGGGGACGGATCAATGTCAGATGGGTCTTCCCTCAACCCTCCTCCCGAAGGCACACCCTGCTAAATATTGGTTAAATACAGAGGATTGAAATATCTACAGTGTTGAGCTATAAAGCAGTACTGCCACTGATTTACAGGACCTCTGTCTGCAATCAACTACTTTGGTGAACAGGTTGCCTGCCTGGCATATAAGATAATATAATTGATCATAATCATATAACATATTCTGTTTTTTAGATGTTCTTCAATAAAGAGGATCTTCAATAAATGTTGCAATGGTAACATAATTTAAAGGGGTTGTCCAGGGTTAGAAACAATGCCACACTTGATGCCACACATGTCTGTTATTGCAGATCAACTCTATTTAAATAGGTACAACGTGGATAAAGAAGAAAGAAGCCATAGTTTTCTAATCCTTAACCACCCCTCTAAATGCATTAAGGTATACCTAAACTTTTCTATGTACTTCACTAAAAACTATTGTAAATGTCATAAAATCTATTTTTCTGGGATATTATATTTATATAATTTAATATATTTAATGTAATATATATTTTTTACGTTTTCCCATTTGAAGTTCAGGTGCCTATTGCACTTTAGAATCTATACTCTCGTACACCTGTGCCAATGTGGTAAGCAGGCTATTAGCAGAGCGGAGCAAGTGCAGGGAAAGAGCTCACATAAGACATTTGCTCCTCTGCTTGTACCCGCTCCACTAAAGCCTGACATAGCCCATCTATGCTGATAGGAGCTGCAATGCTCCAGCCTGTACAGCGTTCAGTGCGGCGCAGGGGAGTCTGCACTCCCATACAGAGTATGGATTCTAAAGGGTAATAGGTACCTGAACTACAGGTGCCAATTTCACAAGGAAAATGTTAAAAAATAAAGGGGTTAATTTATTATACTGAAATACGCCTAAATTAGGTGTATTTCAGGCGTAGATGGTGGAGCAACTATCCTATCTGGGACTTTGCTCACGCCAAGGCTACAACTGTGGGCGTGATGTGGGTGGGCAAGGGGACAGGCCGGGAGGCCCATCTCATTCATCATGAATGGTCTAAATTTAAGACAGCAAGGAAGCTGGCACCTCTTCATAACTTCGGGGGATCCTCCGCCAGCTATGGCACTTCATTAAGACCGACACATCTAAAACCCCAAAGTATTTCAGAAAAGTTAATTTTATGGCATTTACAATAGTATTTAAATAAAGTATACAGAAAGGATTAGGTACACTTTAAACTTATTAAATACAACAAATGGTTAATGTCAGCTAAAATCTGCTGTTTTATCTTAGGGTTGTAAGGTGGTTGGCTCTGCTGGCTCAGATGACAAGGTTCAGTATCTGAAAGATATCGGCTTTGATGACGCTTTCAACTATAAGACAGTGGGCTCACTGGAGGAGGCGTTAAAGAAAGCATCTCCTGAGGGTTATGACTGTTTCTTTGAGAATGTAAGATTATTATTATTATTATTCGTTAAAGGGGTTTTTCAGTGACAAATAATGTTGTGTGGATGTTTTTTAGGTCAATAAAACTAACTACTGTAAATTGAAATCTCCAGTAATGTCTCAATAGAAGACTCCATCTCATAGTCCCAGAACATCCACTCCTTCACTTGCTCCCGACAAATGCAGAGAGCTTCTTCCCCCTCTTTGTGTTGGAGGTTGGTGGTCTATCTCAGTTCCTTAGCTAAGCCAGCACCCTTCTTCTCTGTCTCAGCATCAGCCGTGATTAAAAAGTGGAATGTAGTGAAGGTTCCAGGGCCAAGAGAGGATCTGAAATTGAGATATCACTGCAGATTTCATAAATGTATATTTGTAAAACATCCAAACATTTTATGTTGCTGGACAACCCCTTTGGATTTTTGACAATGTTCCTGACAAAATCCTGTCTTAACGTCTTTCATTTTCTTTCACTCCTATCTTAACACCCATCTGTACCCTCACTGCAGACTTATAGCAATTCATTCATAACTTTAGCAGAAATATTAAAGGAATGGTACATCATAGAGTCATAAGAACAGATGCTCCAGAATTGTTATTACACAGGGGAACGCATGTAGGTATTAAAACAGGCATGTCAGGGGTAGTGACAGGACCTCTTTAAAGCAGACCTGTGATATCCACTATAAAAGAGCCCCAAAGTCACGCATTGTCCTGCTATGCTAATTACCACATAAATAACAATAAATGTAAACTACCAAGTACTTCAGCCACTCTCACTCAGTACAATCATTGTGGACATCGTCCGACTAGCTTGTCTAGCAGGATCCAACAATATTTGCAAAATATAGAACGTTGCCACGAAACTGGTCAAAAGCTTTCACAACTAATTGGACAGTCTTAAAGCAGATAAGTAGCGCTACTATTTAACCAGGCACATTTACTTTCTAATTTCCTCTTCAAATTGTGGTGGGAGGTGATAGCAGGACAACAGGGGAGTGGACAAGAAGTATGGCAACAAGATCCATTAGGTACTTAAAGGGTTATTTTCATCTTAGACAATTGGGGGCATATCGCTAGGATATGCCCCCATTGTCTTATAGGTGCGGGTCCCACCGGAGAACGGAGCCCCAAATCGAGAACGGAGCCCCAAAAGTGAATGAGGGCGCACTGCGCATGCGCAACCACCCTCAATTCATTTCTATGGGGCCGCCAATAGCCGAGCGCTGGCTCGGTTATTTCCGTCGGCTACATAGAAATAAATGGGAGCGGTGGCCACGCATGCGCAGTGCGCTCCCATTCATTTCTATGGGAGCAGCGGGGAGCTGTGCCTGGTGGTGGCCGGACCCCGGGAAATCCAGGGTCCTCTAGGCGCAGTGCTCCCCGCTCTGTTCTTGATATAGTTGCGGATCCGAGCGGTGGGTCCCGCACCTAAAAGACAATGGGGGCATATCCTAGCGATATGCCCCCATTGTCTAAGATCAGAATACCCCTTTAAGGAAGACAGATCTTCTTTACAATGTATTTTGTAAAATGTATTATTGAACCATAAGGAAATCTACTTGACTTGGCTAAAGTCTATAGTGATTACTTGAAAATGTTAACAAATAAGCATTCCTGATTTATGCCATGTAAGGCCTGATTTACATGGCCAGTATTTGGTCAGTGATTTCAATCAATTATTGTGAACCAAAACCAGCTGCAGGTCAGAAACACATACCTCTGAGTAGGCTCCACTTCTGGTTTTGGCTCACAATCACTGATGGAAAAACTGACCAAAACACTGACATGTGAATTAGGTCTTACTGAAGACCTTTGTGTAATTTAGGTTGGAGGACATTTTGCAGATGTGGCCTTACTTCAGATGAAAAAATATGGAAGAATTGCCGTTTGTGGAGCTATTGCCCTGTACAATGATACAACACCTAGAAAAGGTAATTGTTCTGATTGTAACTATTACATACCCTGTACAGAAGGTTGCGGCCTGGTTATATAACTTCAATAATTCAGTTTAGAACCTCGACAAACATATGGGAAGTTAAATGTGACCTTAGGTTGCTTTCACATAGTGTTTGTTCAGTGATTTTCATCAGTGACTGTGAGACAAAACTACAAACACTGACCAAACACTGACTGTGTGAAAGAAGTCTTATATTGCAATTGGTCCAGGAATCACTATAAAATGGGCCTTAGGTATAAAGAAAAAAGAGGCCTTGCTGTACCATTTGGTGTTAGCTCTGTATTGTGAGTTTAATGATTCTTCTAGAAAATCATCCCTAAGCTGTTTGCCCTCTTGTGGGATTAGGGGATAAAGCTCTTTTACCAAAATCAACCTTCTACATCCATTCGATGCAACTTTATGCATTTTAGGGTACTGTTAGAAATTAATTTTCAATAATTGATGCAATGTTACAGTAGTACAAATTTTTGAATATCTTTCTCTGCAATATCTAGAGAATGGTAAAAATGAAGTACTCCTTGCTGCCATGTTGTTAGCATTGCCATCTTTCCAAAAATATCAGTGGGGTATATATAACCCTGAAATATGAAGCATTCATAGTTTCCCATTGATTTGCCTGGATAGGTTACTGCACCAAATGTGGTGGAAGAGTGCTGGAACATGAGTAACTGCTGATCAGATGGCAGATACCAGGAGCAACATTCTTATGATATACCTTCAAATGTTACTTAATTTTTATAACAAAACGGGGAGAGTTGTCAAAACTGGTGCAAAGGAAAATTAAATTAGTTGCCAATAGCAACCAGATTCCACCTTTCTTTTTCCAAAGGAGCTCTGAAAATTAGAAGTGGAGTCTGATTCGTTGTTATTTTGCACCAGTTTTGATAAAAATGCCCCAATATGTTTAAGAATTATATTGAGGGATGATATGAACTAATATAGCATTGATTTGCTGCAGGAGAATATGTCCACATTCCTCTAATCTTTCAAGAACTGCGAATAGAAGGCTTTTTGGTGCAACGTTGGCTAAACAGATATCATGAGGGTTTGGAGAAACTGATGAAATGGGTTGTTGAGGTAAAATATTTATTTTAATCACTTTAAATTCTTTTTTTTTTTAGGCATCATATGTGGTGTTCTATGAAATCATACAGAGAAGTACAGTAGAGCCCATAGACTTCTTAGAGTGCCATATTACGGTTACAATTATTTAAAGCTAACTGTAACAAGCAGTGAGTGAAGCACTGGCCTGGCAGCCAGCGCTTTACCTAAAGAGCATTTACTCAACCATGTGGTGCTGACCACACCACATGGCTATTGTTTATATTTTGCTATTTGGAGCCATGTGGTGCTGACCACACCACATGGCTAATTGTCATTTGTTTTGAGTATGGGTCGACGCCCTTGTTTGCATCACATGTCATGTGACGCTGGCCACGTCACATGACCTAGGGACGGGCTATTTAAAGATGGCAACTGCCAGTGCAAGTTGCCTGTTATTGAAGTTCCTTTCTTTGCAGTGCTGTGTGTTATTTGACTTGTGACCTTACCGTGTATCCAGACCTATTGCTTGTGACCTCAACCTCGATTCTGCTTTTTCCCTCGGCTCCTGATGTACGCTCCCGGTTTGCTTGCTGACTATTCGTATTGTGTTTGTTCGTGCCTGTGTTTGTCTTCTGTTGCTCCCAATCCCTCACTTTTACAGAGTAGGGATTTGTCGTCCAGTTGTCCCCCTAGGACCTTTAGCCTAGGGTGAGGCAAGTAGGCAGGGACAGTGGTGGGGATTAGTCAGGGCGCACCTTATCCCCGTGTTCCTGTCGTGACAGAATAACAGGCCAATACTCTATGGAGCAGTTGCGAGCGCTCACAGACCAGGTGCACGGGATGGCGCAAATGATCCAGGACCTGGCTGAGAGGCTCCAACATCACGAGCAGCAGCAACCCACCCCTGCAGCTGTTTCCGTTGTTCCTAGTACCTCACTGGAACCTCACGTCAAGCTCCCCGACCGTTTTTTTGGGGATCGCAAATCTTTTCGCTCTTTTAAGGAGAGCTGCAAACTCTATTTTGAGCTGCGCCCAAACTCCTCGGGACCAGAGCCGCAGCAAGTTAAAATCATTATTTCTCTGCTGCAGGGTGATCCGCAGGAGTGGGCCTTTTCTTTGCCCTGTGACTCCCCCTGTCTGCAGTCTGTGGAGGCTTTTTTTCGGGCATTAGGACTTCTGTATGAGGAGCCAGACTTAGCCACGGCAGCGGAGACTCAGTTAAGGGACATTCGGCAGGGTAACCGTCCAGTAGAGGATTATTGTGCAGAGTTCAGGAAGTGGTGTGTCTCCTCTAATTGGAATGATCCTGCACTGAGGAGTCAGTTTAGAGTGGGGCTCTCTGACCATCTTAAGGACCTCCTTGTCAGTTACCCTACCCCCGAGACATTAGAGGAGACTATGACTTTAGCCATCAAACTGGACCGACGAGTTAGAGAGAGGCAGAAGGAGCGCTCGACTCTTCTCCCAGTGGTTGTTCTTCCAGAGACTTCTCTCCAGACTCCATCTCCAGTCAAGGTCCTTGAAGAGTCCATGCAATTGGGAGCCACCCTGAGAGAGTGGAGACGTTTAAAGGGGGCTTGCTTCTACTGTGGGGAGGTGAACCAGTGGCGCCAGCAATGCCCTAAACTTCCTCTGTCCAAAAGGTTTTCCTCAAGCGATAAGGTACTTCCGACGGTGGTAAGAAAAAAGATTCTGTTACCCGTTGTTATTTCCTTTGATCAGTCCAGAGGATCTGGGAGGGCTTTCGTTGACTCAGGTTCTGCATGTAATTTTATTGATTTTGATTTTGTACAATCTTTGGGTGTCCCTTTGATTCCTCTCAAGGAGACAATCCAAATTATAGCACTTGACTCCACCCCTCTTAATAGTGGAGGAGCGGAGTACAGTACTCCTGATGTCACTCTTACTGTGGGTATTTGCCATGTTGAAACCTGTTCTTTTTTGGTTTTAAGGAATTTGCCTGCCGACCTTGTACTTGGTCTACCCTGGTTACAAAATCATAATCCGGTAATTAATTGGTCATCAGGCGAATTAGAAAAGTGGGGCCCGAATTGTAATAACTGTTGCAAGTCCGTTTTACAATTAGGGCTTACTAGTGAATCCGTAGTTTTGCCTGGGTATATTAAGGATTTTATGGATGTATTTACGATGTCTGAAGCAGATTTCCTTCCTCCCCACCATCAGTATGACTGCACTGTCAATATTATCGAGGGTTCCAGATATCCTAAAGGCCGCATCTATAACCTCTCAACACCAGAACGTCAGGCCATGAGGGATTATCTCAAGGAGAGTCTGGCCAAGGGACATATCCGACCTTCGGTTTCGCCCATGGGTGCTGGATTCTTTTTTGTTAGTAAGAAGGATGGTGGTCTGAGACCTTGTATTGATTACAGAGAGCTCAACAAGATCACTGTTAAAAACAGGTATCCCTTACCCCTCATTCCTGACTTGCTTAATCAGGTTCAAGGTGCATGTTGGTTTACTAAGTTGGATCTGAAGGGGGCGTACAACCTAATCAGGATCAGAGAGGGGGACGAGTGGAAAACTGCCTTCAACACCCCGGAGGGTCATTATGAGTACCTGGTAATGCCCTTCGGGTTGAGCAATGCACCTGCGGTTTTTCAAAATTTTGTTAACGACATTTTTAGACCTTTTATTGGCAGGTTTATGATCGTCTATATCGACGATATTCTCATTTTTTCCGCTGACTGGGAGTCTCATGTTGCTCACATTCGACAGGTTCTTGAGGTCTTACGTGAGAATAGGTTATTCGTTAAGGGTGAGAAGTGCATTTTTGGGGCCCAGGAGGCGGCCTTTTTGGGGTACATTCTGACTCCCTTCACTTTTAAGATGGACCGCACCAAGGTGCAGGCAATCCGTGATTGGGTGAGACCTTCATCCCTGAAGGCGCTCCAACGTTTCCTTGGTTTCGCCAATTTTTACTGGAGGTTTATAAAGAATTTTTCGGTAATTGTCAAACCGATCACGGATCTCACCCATAAAGGAGCAGACTTGGTGAATGGGTCCCCGGCAGCCGTGAAGGCTTTTGAAGGTTTAAAGAGTTGTTTCACCGATGCTCCGGTTCTGATCCAACCCAATCAGAACAAACCATTTGTGGTCGAAGTAGATGCATCTGAGGACGGTGTGGGGGCGGTGCTTTCCCAGGGCTCTACCACCCTTACCAACCTCAGACCATGTGCCTTCTTCTCCCGCAAATTTTCTCAAGCGGAGAGAAATTACGACATAGGTAATAGGGAGTTGCTAGCTATTAAATGGGCTTTTGAAGAATGGCGCCATTTTCTTGAAGGGGCTTTGCATCGTGTCACGGTCCTTATGGACCATAAGAATCTGTTATTTCTTGAATCTGCCAAAAGGTTGAATCCCAGACAGGCAAGGTGGGCCTTATTTTTTACCAGGGATCAATGCCACCAGAGAAATAGTTGCCAGGAAATTTTGGTGGCCTTCCTTGTCCAGGGATGTCCAAGCTTTTGTGTCCGCCTGTAGTATTTGTGCCCGATCTAAAACCCCCAGAACACGACCTATGGGCGAGTTGCATCATTTGCCTTTTCCGGACAGACCGTGGTCCCATTTGTCTATGGACTTTATCATGGATCTTCCATGTTCAGAGGGTAAAACTGTTATCTTGGTGGTGGTCGATCATTTTAGCAAGATGTGTCATCTAATCCCATTGTGTAAGCTTCCGTCGGCCAAGGTCCTGGCTGCTGTATTTATTGATCACGTTGTCAAATTACATGGGGCTCCAGATAATATAGTATCTGACCGAGGGGTGCAATTCGTGTCTAGGTTTTGGAAGGCCTTCTGTCAGAAGATAGGTACTTCTCTGTCTTTCTCATCGGCCTTAAATCCTGAGAGTAACTGGCAAACTGAGCGGGTTAACCAATCTGTTGAGCAGTTCTTTTTATCTTTGGCCGAATTTGCATTGAATAACCGTGTTAACTCCTCCTCTGGGGTTTCTCCTTTCTATTGCAATATGGGTTTTCATCCTCGTTTTGGTTCATTCTCCCCATCGCATTCCACTGTACCGGAGATTAAGGGGGTATTTCAGGAACTGTGCACAGTTTGGGCTCAGGTTCGAACGAACCTAGAGAGAGCCCAAGAGGTTCAGAAAGCTAAGGCGGACAGGAGACGTTCTCAAGGGGTCGAATTCAAGGTTGGGGACAAGGTGTGGTTGTCCACTAAAAATCTACGTATAAAGGTATCTTCCCATAAGTTTGCACCTCGTTTTATAGGGCCGTATGAGATTGTTAAAGTTATTAATCCAGTATTCTTTAAGTTGCGCCTGCCTGAGTCCTTCCGCATTCACAATGTTTTCCACAAATCCTTGCTTAAGAGGTTCATTGCTCCGGTACTGCCTGAGGAACATCCTCCGCCTCCGTTAGTGGTGGAAGGGCAGACTGAGCATGAGATTTCTGATATTGTGGATGTCAGAAAGGTCCATAACTCATTCCAATATTTGGTACACTGGATGGGATTCGGACCAGAGGATAGAAGCCGGGTGCCGTTGACCAAGATTCATGCCGATAGGCTCATTAGAGCTTTCCATCGGTTGCATCCTGAGAAACCGGTTCCCTCCGGTAAGGGTCCGGTGGCCCCTCGTGAAGAGGGGGGTACTGTAACAAGCAGTGAGTGAAGCACTGGCCTGGCAGCCAGCGCTTTACCTAAAGAGCATTTACTCAGCCATGTGGTGCTGATCACACCACATGGCTATTGTTTATGTTTTGCTATTTGGAGCCATGTGGTGCTGACCACACCACATGGCTAATTGTCATTTGTTTTGGGTACGGGTCGACGCCCTTGTTTGCATCACAGGTCATGTGACGCTGGCCATGTCACATGACCTAGGGACGCGCTATTTAAAGATGGCAACTGCCAGTGCAAGTTGCCTGTTATTGAAGTTCCTTTCTTTGCAGTGCTGTGCGTTATTTGACTTGTGACCGTACCGTGTATCCAGACCTATTGCTTGTGACCTCGACCTCGATTCTGCTTTTTCCCTCGGCTCCTGATGTACGCTCCCGGTTTGACTTTGCTTGCTGACTATTTGTATTGTGTTTGTTCGTGCCTGTGTTTGTCTTCTGTTGCTCCCATTCCCAATCCCTCACTTTTACAGAGTAGGGATTTGTCGTCCAGTTGTCCCCCTAGGACCTTTAGCCTAGGGTGAGGCAAGTAGGCAGGGACAGTGGTGAGGATTAGTCAGGGCGCACCTTATCCTCGTGTTCCTGTCGTGACACTAACGCTTTCTATAGTGTGAGAAAAATTCTATTATAAAATAACATATTCACTGTTATAAACTGTAAAATAATATATATATATTTTTTTTTAAAATAGATAAAGAATTTATATTATATTAGACCTAGGCAGTCTTCATTCCAGAATTCTAGCTTCAAAAAGTTGCATAATGGGGCTCTTGCAAATTTCGAGGCTAACTTTTAGTATTTTTACACCACGCACACCAGTTTTAAATATGGGTTCGAAAGTTGGTGTGGTAAGTAGAGATGAGCGAACGTGCTCGTAACGAGCACTGTACCGCTCGGCTCCCCTGCGCTCGCATGGGCGCAGGCAGCCACTTCCGTCGAGTGAGGAGGACGGAAGCGTCTGCCTGCGCCCATGCGAGCGCAGGGGAGCCAAGCGGTACAGTGCTCGTTATGAGCACGTTCGCTCATCTCTAGTGGTAAGCTATGTTTTACACTAGATTTATCACTGACAGTTTTTAAAAAAGTTGCAAAAGAATCTCTTTCCAGTAGGAAAAGTAGAGTAGCTTTTCTATACAAAAGTGTTAGGTTGAAGGATAAAGGTCCATTCACACGACCGTATATGCTTTGTGTTCAGATCCACAAAACATGGATACCGGCTGTGTACGTCCCTCATTTTGTGATCCCAAACATTCCGCAAAACAGACAAGAATAGGACATGTTAAATCTTCTTTGCAGGGCCACACATTGGATATATGTTGTGGACAGCTGTCTTTCGCGGATCCGCTGAAATCAGCATCTGATCTTCCAAAAAGATGGGTTAGATGAGGACTGAAAATACGGTCATGTAAATGGATCCTAAGATAAGTTTATCAAACATGCAACATTTGATATACGTGGCATAAAGTACGCCAATACGGACTCAAGCAAAAGTGACTTCAAATACTCCCCTCATGATAAATTCCCCCCATAGTATCAGGTAGTTTATGGAGGAGTAAGGGCTTACAAACACTGGAATGGAGCCCTTTAGGAGTGTATGGAGTCTGCCATAGTATGGACCAATATAACCACCATGCGTTGCCCTAATGGCTCCAAGGGACTCTATGTGTATGTACCAAGATATTCTCCCCAGAAGTGGAGTCAATAAGGCATTCTACAAATGTTTTTTTTGTGTTGGATTCATACAGAATCTGACAGAGGAAACCTCTATATGCCTCAAAATGAACTCAGAAACATATGACAGTGCCTTAGGGGGCTAATGCAAGTCTATGGCAGACCTGTTGTGCTCTGTATAAAACTGAGTCATAATATGGCTGTGTGAATCAGCTCTAAGCATGTACAGATGTTTCCTTCCTTTTTTTCTTGGCTCCAGATGATTTCATGAGATGATTAGCTTTAAAAAAGAAAACTTTTTGCACTACTCTGTCACGTGTTGTAAGTAATGCTAATGTTTTTTTCTTCGATGATCGTCATCTCACATGTGACAAAGTACTACTAGTTGATATGGTGTATATACCGTGGCCTATGTATTATGTATAGAGATGAGCGAACGTGCTCGTTACGAGCACTGTATCACTCAGCTCCCGTGTGAAATGCCCGCAGACATTGCGGATCCGTCCTCAGCTGCATGTAAGGCAATGTAAGGCGGTTCCGTCCTCCTCACCTGACTGAAAGTCAGTGGGGACGGATCCGTTTGGTATGAGTGTCATACCAAACGATCCGTCCCCATTGACTTACATGCAGCTGAGGACGGATCCGCAATGCCTGCGGGCATTTGTTTGCACGGGAGCCAAGCGATACAGTGCTCGTAACGAGCACGTTCGCTCATCTCTAATTATGTAATAAAATACTATTAAGGCAACTTAGATCCTAGTAGTCATCAAAAATGTACTGATTTTTTTTTTTCCCACAGGGTAAACTAAAGTACCATGAGCACATTACCAGGGGATTTGACAACATGCCCTCTGCGTTTATTGGGATGCTTAAAGGGGACAACATTGGAAAGGCCATCATAACTGCAAAATAACCATTTCACGTGCCTTGATTTCTTTTGAAAGTTACTAAAATAAAAGGTTTGAAGCATATGTAATATTGTTTCACTAATATAATGAGCATTAGCAATTCTATGAGTAATAGCTCAAAGAGTGAAGCAGATGTCCATAGGAAGCTATCAAGCTAGCTGTCCTTTTTCCATCGCAGTGATAATAAAACCAGTAATCCAGTTCTTTTTAGCTGGTCATCTGTGCTAGTTTTAATACATTAAGCCTTAAGTGTTTTACATAGTTATGTCTTTTATCATTGGTTTAGCATAATGGACATGCCTTCATTCATTGGTTTACAAAAATGTCAATCAGGCAATTTTTGTAGCATTTTTGTGCAATGTGTGGTCCAATCACACCACAGTTTCTCTAGCTCTTGCCTAAGGTACACTGATCTAGTAACCGCATTACATGAAAACTGGAAGACAATAAAAAAAACACATCACAGTTATCATATTCAACATGTCTGAAAGGTGTATGTAGACATAATAAAGGGGGTTGCTCATGAGAATAGACAGGGAGGCACACTTATAAGTGCAAACTTACATGGATAAACATTTGCCAGCCCCATAAAAGTGCAAGCCACAGAGCCCCATAACATTGCATACCCACATTTGTGCTGGCTGCTTGCATGGTTTGGGGACACACAGTTTGAGATACGTCCCATAGATACTCAGTGTTCCCAAAAAGAAGAATATTCGGTCATTAACCAATCAACTGTGGCTGTTCCCTAATCTATTAAAGAGTTTTTTTTTTTTCCGAGGATTTAGGGCTGTATTACACCAACACATTATCTGGCAGATTTTCTTACCAATTATTCGTCAGATGGCTGTTTACACACAGATCTTTTGTTATACCCACAAACTATTGGTGTGATTGGACAGAAATTGGTCAGATAATCTGTTGGTGTAATACAGCCCTTAGCATTGATGTCCAATCAGAATGATAAAGATTCAGTGGACATTGGTTTGTTGGTTTATTGAATGGCTACAGTAGCAGGCATAGCCATTCATCATAATAACCATAGTAACATAGCTTATATGGACGGGAAAAAAAACATGAAAACATGTGTCCATCCAGTTCGGCCTATCACACTGCAAAGTTGATCCAAGAAGGCAAAAACATTCATGAGGTAGAAGCCAGATTGGCAGGGTATAGGATAGGTGATTAATGTTAAAGTTCCAGAAAACTCTTTCATAGTGCTAGATCCTATATCAATGTATTTACTTTTACTATAATGATGTTTTACTGACTTTTACTATAACACTAGAGGAACCATGTGAAGACCATACTTTGCTGTTCTCTTAATGTCATTTTATGATGTTTAAAGTTTATAGGGAGGTTCCTTCTTTCAGGATCCCCCTTAGACACAAGACTAGAGTTGAGCGAACCGATACACTATTCGGCCGAACATGGCGGTGCTCGGGACCACGCGGTATTCGGCCGAATACCGTGTGTGCTCGAGCGCCATGCTCGAGTTCCTCCCCGCACGCTAATTAGCCAATTAGCATGCGGGGAGGTATGGCATTCGGTGTAATGCCAGTAGCCATGTTAGCTACTGGCATTACACTGATTGGCTGGCCGGGAACACGTCATCGGTGATATGAAACACCCGGTGACATGTGACCCGGCCAGTGTTAGAAAGGGAGAGCTGCAGCAAGGAGGGACAGAGAGTGTAGGGAGAGAAGCACGCTAGGCAGGGATAAAAAACGATCAGAAAAGACCCAAAAGCCCTTTTAAGGGCTATTATATCTGGCACAAACTTTTTTTTGTTATGAAGAAAAACAGGGGAATTTCCAAAGAAAAAAAGGTGAATTTCAGTCAGCACATCCCAGTGCGCAGGTGCACGTTGCTATGGCTAAATGCACAAGGAAAGGAAAATACATACAATGCAATGGCACACTGCTAACCAGATAAAGCACAAAATGCCATAGAGATATGAGGTATTCTGGAGCTAATGCTATGCTTGTTTAGTAAATTAGAGATTCTTGGCAAATATATTTTGTACAAAATTATCTGGGCCCGTCCACCAAATCGTCAAGGTGATCTCTGTAGGACGGGAACCTAACACTATTTCCTACCTGTTATGTGCCAACCTTGGCTTCCGTATAATCAGGGGGTGTTGGTTCCACATGCATGCTGGGTCCCCTCTGCCTTTTGCCATTTATGGTGCTTCAAAGGCCTCCACTAACACAGGGATGAAGGTACCAACATGCATGCCGAGTCCACTCGGCTTAATAGTTACACTAATTAAAATCAGCCTATGGGGCAGACAGGGCTAGTCAGGAGCCTTGCCAAGGGTTAGGTGTTCCGCAGTCTGGCGGTTTTTTGAGGAAAGTGCTGACGATAAACGGATTGTAATTTGTAATCTGTGCCGTACCAAGATGAGCAGGGGCGTAAACACCAGCAACCTGACCACACCAGCATGAATGCCTGGGTCCACGATCTGTGTCTGCAGGTCACACCACTGCCTCCTCTTCTCCTCTGTTATGTGCTGTCCAAGACGCAGGCCCAGATGCCTCCCGTACGGCACCTGGACCTTCGCAGGAAACATCAGCCAGCACGTCCATTTCAATGTCCCAGCTCAGTGTTCAAATGTCCTTACCGCAGGCATTTGAACGCAAGCGCAAATACCCTGCCACCCACCCACAGACCATAGCTCTAAACGCGCAACTTTCCAAGTTGATGGCCCTGGAAATGTTGCCGTTTAGGCTGGTGGACACGAGGCCTTTCGCGGCCTGATGGCGGCGGCTGTCCCTCGTTACGCAGTACCCAGCCGCCACTATTTTTCCCGATGTGCCGTCCCTGCCTTACACCAGCATGTGTCCAGAAACAAAACCCAGGCCCTGACCAACGCAGTTACTGGCAAGGTCCACTTAACAACTGACACATGGACAAGCGCTTGTGGCCAGGGACGCTACATTTCCCTGGCGGCACACTGGGTGAACGTTGTGGAGGCTGGGAGCGAGTCGTCCCTTGGGATGGCCCAGGTGCCACCCACGCCGAGGATTGTGGGTCCTACTTCCATCCAGATTTCCGCTGCCACCTATAGTAGCGGCTGCAACCCCTCCTTCTCTTCCTCCACCTCCTTCTCCACTTCCTCCCATGCAGAATTGCCATCTTGCAGTACCACTCAGACTTCTGTCAGTAGTTGGAAGCAGCGGAGCACAGCAGTCGGTAAGCGGCAACAGGCCGTGCTGAAGCTTATTTGCCTGGGTGACAAACAGCACACCGCCGCAGAGCTGTGGCATGGCATAAGGAAACAGGCTGAGCTGTGGCTCTCGCCAGTCAACCTGCAGCCAGGCATGGTTGTATCCGATAACGGCCGCAACTTGGTAGCGGCTTTGGAGCTGGCCAACCTCCCACACATAACATGCCTGGCCCATGTATTCAACTTAGTGGTTCAGGGGTTTCTGAAAACCTACCGCAATTTGTCTCAGTTACTGGTGAAGGTGCGTCGCCTGTGTGCCCATTTCTGCAAGTCACCGACAGCTTCAGCCAGCCTGGCAACCCTGCAGCAGCGCTTGCAGTTGCCAGCTCACCGACTGCTGTGCGACCTGAGTACACAATGGAATTCCACCTTACACATGTTGAGCAGGCTTTGTGAGCAGCAGAGAGCAGTACTAGAATACCAGCTGCAACACGGTTGGCGTCTTTCTAGTCAGCTTCCGCTCTTCACAAGCGACGAGTGGGCATTGATGTCTGACCTCTGTGAGGTGTTACGCAACTTTGATGAATCTACACAGATGATGAGCGGCGATAATGCCATTATCAGCGTAACCATCCCACTTCTGTGTCTACTAAAAAGCTCACTGCTCACAATAAAGGCCAATGCTCTGCGTGTGGAAGAGGTGGAAATGGAGGAAGACCCTACACAGGGTGATAGCCAGAGCACCCTTGATTCGTCTTCTCAGCGCCAATTGGAGGAGGAGACAGTTTCCACTGCTACACAGGGTAGGCATACCACGTTTACACCATCTCTTCGGCGTGGATGGGCTGAAGAGGAGGAAGAGGATGAGGAGGATATTGAGAGTCATGCTCCTGGTGGGGAGAGTGAAGCCTTGTCTGTTGGGACTCTGGCACACATGGCTGACTTCATGCTAGGCTGCCTTTCCCGTGACCCGCGCGTTATACGCATATTAGGCAACCCGAATTATTGGTTGTTCACCCTTCTCGACCCCCTCTACAAACAGATTTTCCCATCTCTCATTCCTGTGGTGGAGAGGACAAGTAAAATGGTGCAATACCAGAAAGCCCTTGTTGAAAAATTGCTCCACAAATTTCCATATGACAATGCTGGCGGCAGAGTTCCTTGGCCACCTGAGGAGGGGAGACGAGGGGAACACACAGCAATTCCAACAAAGGCAAGGTGACACTCTCCAGGGCCTGGGACAGTTTTATGACACCCCGCCAGCACCCTCACCCTGATGAGCGGCCTAGTGTGACAAGGAGGGAAAAGTTTTGGAAGATGGTAAAGGAGTGCGTAGCTGACCGTGTCAATGTCCTCAGCGATCCCTCTGTGCCGTATAATTATTGGGTGTCTAAGCTTGACACGTGGCACGAACTGGTGCTCTACGGCTTGGAGGTGCTGGCCTGCCCTGCCACCAGCGTTTTGTCTGAGCGGTTATTTAGTGCCGCTGGGGGCATGACTACCGATAAGCGTATCCGCCTGTCAACTAACAATGCTGACAGGTTGACGCTTATCAAAATGAACAAGGCCTGGATTGCCCCTGACTTCTTTACTCCACCAGAGGAAAGCAGCTTAACATGAAGGAACCTTAAATCTGGCTTTTAGGGTGTATTGAATACACTGTACCCCTTCCTCTTCTCGTCCTCTTCCTCCTCTTCCTCCATCATATGAAACAGCTTATTAGGCTGCCCTCGAAGTCCAGAAGCTTGGCCTGCACCCGAATTTTTTGGCTGACTACCAGTATGAACAGGCCTTAGTCGTAGGAGAGTTCATACTCAGGAACCTAGTAACAAACTCACCCTATAGAACCCTGCAGCTAGTGACAGAGGAAAGAGTCAACCCGTTCCTCCAAGAGGGCGGACGAACAGGAGACTCCAGAAGGAAAAACCACAACAGGGAAAAGTAGGATAAACACAAAAGGGAAAATGATACTTATCTTAATGCAGATATTGCAGCAACCAGATCTCAGCCGAGAACAACACCACACACAACAAAGTAAGCAGAAAGTATAAACCGCAAGGAATACTGGGAGAGGAAGGGATAATTAGGGGAAAGATAATCACCACACCCACAACAGCTGAGGGGAAAGGGTGTGGTAAACAGCAACCAAACCAAGAGGAAAACATGTCAAATTATTTCACTTTTGAAAGCCTAGCCGAACGCCTGCAACCTGATGCAGGAACGCTCGTGACACCAGCTGGGCCTGCACCCAAATTTTTTAGCTGGTCAGCTCACCAGCTGGGCCTGCAACATAATTTTTTGGCCTGTCAGCTCACCAGCAGGAACTCAACCATAATGTTTTACACGTTCAGCTCTGCTACATGTCACTTCTAATGTTTCAGACGTTCAGCTAAGCGGCATGTCTCCCTTAAATTTTTTTGTCGGTCAGCTCGGCAGCAGAGTGTCACCCTTAAATTTTTGTGACGGTCAGCTCGGCATTAGTGTGTCACACTTAAATATTTTTAACGGTCTGCTCTTCTGCAGAATGTCACATCAAGAATATCATTTTTTCGACGGTCAGCTTGGCATTAGCGTGTCACACTTAAATATTTTTAACGGTCTGCTCTTCTGCAGAATGTCACATCAAGAATATAATTTTTTCGACGGTCAGCTCGGCATTAGCGTGTCACACTTAAATATTTTTAATGGTCTGCTCTTCTGCAGAATGTCACATCAAAAATATCATATTTTCGACGGTCAGCTTGGCATTAGCGTGTCACACTTAAATATTTTTAACGGTCTGCTCTTCTGCAGAATGTCACATCAAGAATATCATTTTTTCGATGGTCAGCTCGGCATCAGCGTGTCACACTTAAATTTGGGACAGTTTGATAAAGTGTGGTGGTAGCAGCATGGAGTCCTATTCCATTATTCAGAGCTCAAGTACTGAGTTGACCCGGCTTGGTTACGAGTAAAGTAACCAAGTAAACGATTCTGGCCCCCAGGACACTCAACGAACAGCATCGGGGAGGCGCCGAGAGGCAGGGGCTCCAACAGGTGGTAGCTCACCTCCCTGCAGACAGCCAACTCGATCCCAAGATCAAATTTCGAGCTTTTTAAGTGCAGCAACTTATATAAACGCTATTGGACCTGGAATTACTGCGGAGAGCGAGAGTGGAAGGCACGACGTGGCACACGCCACTGGGGGGCCCCGGCCTCCCGCGGCAGATAGCGAAAAAAGAAACAGTCGTCAGTGAATCTTAGCGGTGCGGTGGCAGCAGCATGTGTCCCTTAAATTTTTTTTTCGGTCAGCTCGGCAGCAGAGTGTCACCCCTATTGTTTTTGAGTGTCAGCAGCAGGCCATCAATGATAATTTTTCACGGGTGTGTCTGATGCCCTACTTTATGTGTAATAAAGGTTGTATTGGAGTGCCTGATCCTTGTAATTTTTGGCAGCCCTTTCCCTTAGTGCATAGGCTTTATGAGTGTCGGAGTCCCACAATTATACCACAATGTGAATCAGGCCCTCCTTTATGTGATATACCTGTTGTATGGGAGTGCCTCATCTGGCAGCACATTTTTGGCAGCACTTGCGCTTAACATACAAGTAAATCTATGTTTCCTAACAATATTTCCTGTAAAATCTATGTTATCTTGGGTTTTTGAGGGGTATTTTTGTCATTTCGTAAAAGTGGCGTAATAGTCGGCCATCATCTTTAATAGCAGCGACTTTGGTGTCCAAGATGCATCCAGACATCCTCCCCACACTGTTCCCTAACCATTTCTGTGGTGTTTCCACCTTTTTCTGACGTTTCACTATGGACCAGACACCCGGGGTGCCTGGTCTTCTTCCATTATACTTGGGTGCTCGGCCGTGCACCCGAGCACCACCTAGTGTTCGGCCAGAGCACCCGAGCACCCGAACATCGGGGTGCTCGATCATCACTACACAAGACCTTTGCAATATTTTTGGCTTCATTTTATTTTAAAAATTACCGGAGAAAACGTAAAAAAACAAGAATGCTGCAAAACTCAAAGTATGAACAAAGCCACAACCTCAAACCACGTGCATTTTTACCTGTTCCAACTTGGGTGGTATTTTTTTGGTGGTAAAAGTGGCAACCCTCAATGGATCACAGAAAAAAAACAGAATAAAAAGCAATAAAAAAGTTACCAATGAAAACTACAAATTGGCCTGCAAAAACATGACCTTACACAGTTACGTCATCAGAAAAAGAAAAATGCTCTGTGTCTTGGAATGATGCAACTCAAAATCAAATTATTTTGTAAAAGCAAGTGTTTTTAGTATGCTAGTAGAACATAAAAATATAAACTTGATATCATCATAACTGTACTGATCCATAGAATAAAGTTATCATGTTATCTATACCAAACAGGCAATGGCATAAAAATAAATCCATTAAAAAAAATGTTGAAATTGCTGCTTTTTAATTCCCCCCTAAAAATAAAATTTTGAGCAGCATGGTGGCTCAGTGGTTAGTGCTGGGGTCCTGGGTTCGTATCCAACCAAGGACAACATCTGCATGGAGTTTGCATGTTCTCCCAGTGTTTGCGTGGGTTTCCTCGGGGTTCTCTGGTTTCCTCCCACACTCCAAAGACATATTGATAGGGAACTTAGATTGTGAGCCCCATTGGGGACAGTTGGATGCTAATGTTTGTAAAGTGCTGCAGAATATAAGTAGTGTTATATAAGTGCATAAAATAAATAAATACATAAAATAAATACATACGTAATCATTAGGAGAAATAAAATGACCGCCGTCCTATTAGTGCACACACAACCTGTAATACCTAGTAATAGTTATTATAGGTATTTTAATTTTCTTAAGGCTAAATTCACACCGTGTGCTGTCCGCATCCATTGCTCCGTGCTGCGGCACTGGAAAAAGAATAGTTCATGTCCTATTCTTGTCCTCATTTGTGGACAAGAATAGGCATTTTCTATGATAGCCGTGGCATGTGCGGTCCCCTAATTGCGGAACGCACATTGGCAATATACAGATCCACAAAACACAACGTTTGTGTGAACGTAGCCTAATTCCCGGAGAACCCTTTTAAGACATAAATTCAAAATCTACAATAAAGACATCTTTAGGAGGGTTTTTCCAATTTTAATGAGGTTAATAGGATTTTTCAATTATTTTAGAAGGTACTATCACTTTCATCCAAAGAATATGAAAATCACTTGAAAATGAAATGTAAATGTAACTTTGAAGCACCTTTTATGTTATTAACCTGCTAGGAAAAAGTTAAATAACTAAATGTCTGTGTATAGCTTCAGCCCAAGCAGAACTATAGGTTTATTTCTCTTATGCCCCTTTCACACGAGCGGGAGACTCGCATGTCTCCCGCAACGCATCTACAGGTCTGGACTGGGCACGGACAGGGATCGCATATAATGCTATGCGATCCCTGTCAGTGCCGAGTCCAGCCCTGTAGATGCGTTGCGGGAGACATGCGAGTCTCCCGCTCGTGTGAAAGGGGCATTAGGTGACCACAAGATTCATTACTGCTGCCTAAAATGAGACACTTAATGCAGCTGGAATATGATTACACTCGGATCACTACAGACCATCTTCAATCATCTTCCATTATCAAGAATGTATAATGATAGTATGGCCCAACATTGTCTTATATTAGAAGAGATGTGGGGCCACAAATGCTGTAATATCCAACCAAATAATATGATATTGTAATTATCTCACTCTTTGGTAGGTAATAGTGGTGTGTCTTTTTTTTTTTTTACATAATCACATTAGTTGACCATATGGGTTATATGTGGTAAAAAAAAATACAGACTATAGATTTTTTTTTTATCTCCAAGATGTCTTTATTTACTTGAAACTGCAACAAGTTATATCCTGAACCTCAGCTCTTCAACTTTGCTGCATAGGAAGTCAGCATTTCCACCTTGGAATTTGTACACCTAGAATGGAACAAACAAGTTATTCAAATTCTGTCCCTATTGGTAATTGCTGTATCAGTGCCTTAAATTAAGTATTTTCCAGAAAAAAATAACTTTTAATTGCAGAGTTTAAAAAAAGAGTAATGAAATATCAATTTGTATACATGTGCAATATACCCAATTATATGGTCAGAAGAACAAGATTTTTTTTTTGGACGCTGCAAAACAGGTAGAAGCTAAAGTAACTTGTGCACCAGGTGGATGTACTAAACCATAAAAGGCTAACGTCTGTGCCCAGGTGGAAATGACTTGGTAGTGGGCTGAATGGACTGGTAGTTTCAACAGTTGTTGTCCCATGGGTTTATTTATTGGGAGCACAATTTTTTCCCCTAAAGAAAATCTCACTTAAATATTACAGTATATTGGGAACTGCATACCTCGAGTCAAGTAATTGTCCTCATTAGGGCAGCCCAATGCAGCAACCCAAGCCTACTGTTTCCCTATTCCCATGTGTTTCTTCCCATTCGTAATCATCAAAGAATGGAGACTAAAACTGTAAATAAAAAAGAAGAATCATGCCCGGCATCTGGACTGGCTGTCTGACCTTCGGTGTGGTAAAGTGTTTTTTATCTCCTCTACCATCACTTATTGCCACATCAAATGGGGCCCTTCAAGGGATGTTCCAACCCGAGGCAAGCTGTCAGTGACATGGGTCACTGACAGCTTGCTGACTTTTATGCATGGTGACTAAGTTATATGAATGGCCATTAACCACATGCTGCAAATGCAATGTAGTCCTCATGTACATGGTTGTATTTGGGATCCATATCTCACAGATTCCAAATACACCTTACATCCAATACTTCTACTTGCATTTAATTAAAATTGAGACACATAGAGGTTTATAGTTCTAGCGAAACATGAGATTACACCAGGAGGCACTCAATGGCAGCACCCAAAGATCCATTGTGTCCATGGATGGAAATATACCCTTTTACTGTTCTGTTGTAGCACATGTGACAGCTGAGGCCGGTGATAGGCTGCATCAGTCACATGACCATGCTACTGTACTTCAGGCCCGTGGAACTGTTGACAGGTGAGTGGCTTTTTTTCTTTTATTTGGGCATGACAACCGCTTTAATAGAAAGAAAATCTAGTCATTGACTAAGAACTTTGTAAATACAAGCCTGTTATACCTGACACATATTTCTGAAGAAACAAAATGCTGGTACTCCAGTGATCTGATACTGCTCTACGAATTCCTAAAGGAGAAACACAAAATAAATCTAGTAGGGCAGCATTAGTCTCAGCTTTGGAAACATTATACAGTTTTATATAGTTACGGTTCCATTCAGTTTTGCTACTTACGTCTGCTTTTTGAACATCAATTTTAACAAACACAACATCAGGCATCTCATTGCTCATCGCCTGAAAGAAGCAAAAGTGTTCTGTTAGTAATTTAATCCTAGTATGCATAACCCGGGCCTTTTAGGCCCGCTAGCTTACTTGTTTGCTATTTTCTGCAAGATTACTTTAGTTAAAATTTTGAAACTCCAGGTATTCCTCAAGTTTGTAGTTGAGGGTAATTTCCAGTTGTTTATAAAGTTTTATGCGATAGGCATTTTGATATAACAATACTTTTTTGGAAAACCACATATTTACATAACTAGGGCCTTTTAGGCCCGTATTATGTTTATTATATATTCATCAGTTTATGTGTTACAAGTTACTGTGTTATTGTAATCAGGGTTGCTGGGGAGGGGGGTGGATCATGCCTGTGTGTAGAAAGACCTGTGATAATGTCATGGCCATGTGATCTTGGGAGGGAGACTGACTCCTCCTTCTCAACGTTACATAGCCATGAAATCATCGCAGGACTTTCTGAACACAGTAATGAGCATTAGGAGGACAGCATACACTGTGTTTTTCCTTTGAGTTTACTAACATCTAAGGCCTCGCTCACAAGACCTTGTGAATGGGTCCCCATCTATTCCGCAATTTTGCGGAATAGATGTGGCCCCTTTCATTTTAATGGGCATCATTAGATCGCAGACAGCCGCGGCTTCACAAAAAAAAGATAGAACATGTCCTATTCTTGTCCGCAATTGCGTCATGCATTTTATTTTTGAACAGAATAAAATCTTTTTTTTTTGTGTTGCCATTTTCAGAGAGCCATATTTTTTTTATTTTTTGGGCTATTGTCTCAGGTAGGGTATCATTTTTGCGGGACAAGATGACGGTTTGATTGGTACCATTTTGGGTTAAATACGCCTTTTTGATCGCCTGCTATTACACTTTTTGTGAGGCAAGAGGGAAAAAAATGGTTGTTTTGGCATAGTTTTTTTTTTTTTGCAGAATTCGCCTGGGGGGCCATCTCATGTAATATTGTTATAGAGCAGGTTGTTACGGACACGGAGGTACCCAATATGTCTAACTTTTTTATTTTTGGAAAGTTTTACACATTAGATTTATTTTTGAACAGAATAAAATCTTTTTTTTGTGTTGCCATTTTCAGAGAGCCATATTTTTTTTATTTTTCGGGCGATTGTCTCAGGTAGGGTATCATTTTTGCGGGACGAGATGACGGTTTGATTGGTACCATTTTGGGCTAAATACGCCTTTTTGATCGCCTGCTATTACACTTTTTGTAAGGTAAGGTGACCTAAAAATGTCTGTTTTGGCACTTTTTTTTTTTTTACTGCGTTCACCTGGCGGGGTGGATGACGTGATATTTTTATAGAGCTGGTCGATACGGACGTGGCGATACCTCTTTTTTTACCTACCAGTGTCCTCTTCTCCCCAGTTTATTACTATAGACAGGATGAGAGCTGAGATGACTTCTAGGTATAGAGGAAAGCTACCAGTGTCCTCTTCTCCCCAGTTTATTATTATAGACACGATCAGAGCTGAGATGACTTGTAGGTATAGAGCTAGCCAGTATCCTCTTCTAACCAGTTTATTACTATAGACAGGATCAGAGCTGAGATGTCTTCTAGGTATAGAGGAAAGCTACCAGTATCCTCTTCTCCACAGGACCTACCTCCTCAAAGCTGCTGCAGGGATCCCCATATTCAGTTATCTGGTAGCATCTTGCTGCTGTATGAGCAGGTAATATTTGAATGTATGTGTACGGTGGGCCCCCAAAATGTATTTTACTGGAGGGCCCTAGGCACCCAAGTCTGACACTGCTGCCAACAGTTTACAGATACAGTGAATACTGGGTATGTGAGCTCCAGCCCAGAGGGAAAGCAGATGCTATTTGTGAGCATCAAGGTGTAGAACATTTTTTTCAAGTCGGGGATGCATGCTGCTCTGCATTTTTGAGGAGGTAAAGACCATACAGAGGTTATGTTGCATGTATATGTTGTATTTCACTCTAGAGCTGCATTCACTATTATGCAGGTGGAGCATTATGCAGGCTACTTTCACACTAGCGTTTTTAAATTCCAGTATTGAGTAGGGGCTCAATACCGGAAAAAAACGCTTCAGTTTTGTCCCCATTCATTGTCAATGGGGACAAAACTGAACTGAAGACAACGGAATGCTCCTGAAAGCATTCCGTTCTTTCTTCAGACCGGAGAACAAACTGCAGCACGCTGCGGTTTGCTCTCCGGTCCAGGCATCCGCACCAAGACGGATCCGGAATGACCCCCAATGTAAGTCAATGGGGACGGATCCGTCTGGTGTGACCACAATGGTAAACGGATCTGCCCTCCATTGATTTTCAATGGAGTTCAGGACAGATCCATCACCTACACATACAGACAGACATACATACAGACATACACACACATACACACAGACACATACATACTTACATACTCCAGGCAGGCCGCACATCTTCATGCCCAGGAGGCGCGCCGCTATGACGATTCCCTACAGCGCCCAGCAGAGGGCGCTGTGGGGAATCGTCATAGCGGCGCGCCTCCTGGGCGTGAAGACGTGCGGCCTGCCTGCCTGGCTGGAGTATGTAAGTATGTATGTGTTTGTGTGTATGTGTATGTGTGTGTATGTCTGTATATGGTACTGTGTGACATGTGTGGGGCCGGAACGCGGTTCCGGCCCCACACATGTCCCTGCGCCAGTCCGGATCCGACAGCACCCTTCACCTGCCGGATCCGGACTGCCGCTAGTGTAAAAGAGGCCTTATACTCCAGAGCTGCACTCACTATTATGCTGATGGGGTTACTGTATCCATGCATTCAAGCAACCGTATGTATCTTGTGGTTCACAAAATGCGGATCTGCTAAAAATATGGATGACGTCCATTTGAAGTTCTTGTTGCATCCTTTTTTTGATGGAACCATTGTAACAATGCCTATTATTGTCTACAAAATGGACAACTTTTTTGCAGGACTGCGGAACGGACATACGGATGTGGACAGCACATGGCATTTTTTGCAGACATATGCAAATCGGATGTGGACCAAAAATACGGTCGTGTGAATGAGGCCTAAACAAACATTGCATTACTTATCCTTTACCGATTCATAACCTTGTTTATTATACTTCAGGGATTATTGCTAACTGCAGATAAATACCTGCCTCTTTGATAGAATTCTGATACTGCTCTGTTACTGTAACCATGTGAAACCATGACTCTAAAACCATACCCCTTTTTACCAGTGCCTAGAAGAAGAAACTGGATAGGTAATTTACTTTTAGCAGGGGACAATATAAATGACAGTGGAAAAAAATGAAAAAAACACAAGAAATAAGACATTCATTAAACCCCAATCTTCCAGTTACCTCCATGCGGGGAGTTGTTGTTCTGCACGGTCCACAGTGACCAGAGGTAAAACCAACAACTACAAGCTTCCTTCCACTTTGCCTCAATACGTCTTCTAGTTCTTTCTATACAAAAAAGAATAATAAAACATATTGATTACATGTCATTACACCTTTGCTTAGCTTGGTGGTTAGATTGGTTCTGAAAAACATGTATATGACATGATTAGGAAACTAGACAACTGCTATGTACATTAAAGAATGTTGCATCTCTTTTATGGGACCATCTTGACAGTTTGGCAGTAAGATTTTAAAAGTTTTCCAGGATTTGTTAACTGAAACTCTGGATAGGTCATCAGTAGAGATGAGCGAGCACTAAAATGCTCGGGTGCTCGTTATTCGAGTCGAACTATTCCCGATGCTCGGGTGCTCGTTTCGAATAACGAACCCCATTGAAGTCAATGGGAGACTCGAGCATTTTTGCGGGGGACCAAGGCTCTGCCTAGGGAAGGCTGGGTGAAAACCTGGAAACCTCAGAAAATTATGGAAACACCACGGAAATGGACAGGAAACAGCAGGGGCAGCATGCATGGATGCCTCTGAGGCTGCCTAATCCCACCATTACCCCAAATTCTCAGGCAACAGCCTGGTGGTTACCCTCATGGCAATTGTGCTCACCCTGACCAAGAAAAGCCAGGCAAATACCCTTCACATGTTAGGGAAGCACCAAAATAGGTGCAACGAAGGTCCATCACCGCCTGCAGGTGACACCACTGCTCATGCTGGCACTGCAGCTGACATCAAGTTTAGTATCTGTTCTTATCAGTTGCTGTGGCTGTTGGTGGTAAAGTGGTGAGCATAGCTGCTTCCCAAGCAGTTGACCCCGATTCCATTCCCGTCTATCGCAGGAGGCAATTAAAAAATCAGTACAATATCTAATACGTCCCCTACCCGGGTAAATTGTTTGGAGAGAGGGCCTGTAGGTGGGGGGGAAGGAGGTTTCGCTGAAAGAGCCAGAGGAGTGCCCCCTGGGCTAGCGTGTGTGGTGGTGCCAACAGCCGGAATGGATTTGGGAAAACTGTTGCTTTAACCCGTATGGTATTGATTCTTCTCAGTTTAATACCGTATACGTCCCCTATCTTGGGACCCTATATTTAATAGATTTTTCGAACACGGAAAACGGAAAAAGAGCTTGCTCTGGCCAGGGGAGTGTCTTTCCCACTGCAGCTAAGGGGACGTGTCCATGCTCTGCCTATCACAGGTCAGGAGGCAATTAAAAGAAGAAAAACAAAAAACATCAGTACAATATCTAATACGTCCCCTATCCGGGTAAATAGTATGGAGAGAGGGCCTGTAGGTGGGGGGAAGGAGGTTTCGCTGGAAGAGCCAGAGGAGTGCCCCTGGGCTAGCGTGTGTGGTGGTGACAACAGCCAGAATGGATTTAGCAAAACTGTTGCATCAACCGGTATGGTATCGATTCATCTCAGTTTAATACCGTATACGTCCCCTATCTTGGGACATTATAGTTCATGGATTTTTCCACCACAGAAAACGGAAAAAGAGCTTGCTCTGGCCAGGGGAGTATCTTTCCCACTGCAGCTAAGGGGACGTGTCCATGCTCTGCCTATCACAGGTCAGGAGGCAATTAAAAGAAGAAAAACAAAAAACATCAGTACAATATCTAATACGTCCCCTATCTGGGTAAATAGTTTGGAGAGAGGGCCTGTAGGTGGGGGGAAGGAGGTTTCGCTGGAAGAGCCAGAGGAGTGCCCCCTGGGCTAGCGTGTGTGGTGGTGACAACAGCCGGATGGATTTAGAATGACGACGCAGGACCCCAACTTAAAAATTTAGCATCAACCGTTACAGTCGTAAATTATGAGATTGATCAAGTGTGGTATGTATACTACTCAGTTTAAAACCGTATATGGCAGCTATCCGTAAAAATGGTTTGGAGAGAGAGAAAGATAGGACAAAGACATAAATTGTTTGGAGAGAGGGCCTGTAGGTGGGGGGGGGCAGGCTGGGGGGAAGGAGGTTTCGCTGGAAGAGCCAGAGGAGTGCCCCCTGGGCTAGCGTGTGTGGTGGTGACAACAGAGGGATGGAGTTAGAATGACGACACAGGACCCCAACTTAGCATCAACCGGTACAGTCATAAATTATTAGATTGATCAAGTGTGGCATGACTTTTTAGATGGAGATTGCATGTGGTCACGTACTCCCTGGAACCCCATAGTCACCCCTTCTCTGATGTGCTAGCCCAGAACATTCTCTGCCCCAATTCGCAAGACCTTTTGCTGTTTCCGTGTGCTGACAGTGTGGATTTACCAGTGTTGTCTGAGGAGGTGGTGGACAATGGCGAGACACAGATGTCGGGGGGTGAGGTAGTTGTATGGGAAGCAAGTTACAGTGGGGACTCCTTGGGGGGGAATTTCTCATGATGGGACAGATTCAACTTGGGTGGATCAGGCACAGGAACAGATGAATTTTTTAGGGGGTTTATTTAACTTTTAATTAGCAAAAATAACCACAGAGATATTTATTCGTTATCTTCTCTGAGCAGTCTGGCGTTGGGGGTTCGTCACTTTGATGGCGAGCTGTGCCGCTCTCTCCACAATGGTCTGTAGGTTCTTAGATGGAGACTTTGTCGGCGATTTCAGTACAGAAGGACTTGTTGCTCATCCACAGAACCTCGACCTCCTTGACATTGTGGACAAGGAATTTGCGGGTGGACCAGGAATTTGCGGAACCCTGTGGGCAGCATGTGTTTGGTCTTCTACTTGCTACCGTATCCAATGTTGGGCAATATAGATTCGCAAGTAATATTATTTTTCACACCTATCCCAAAAATAAAAATGTATGCAGTTTGCGCAAATAAAACTGGAAACTGGAATTGGAGAGAGGGCCTGTAGGTCGACCTCCGGAAAAATTGTTTGGAGAGAGGGCCTGTAGGTGGAACTCCGGAAAAATTGTTTGGACAGAGGGCCTGTAGGTGGAACTCTGGAAAAATTTTTGGAGAGAGGGCCTGTAGGTGGACGTTTTTTGGGTCAGCGTTAGGCAAAGACGATATGGAGGAGGAGGAGGAGTAGGAGGAGGAGTAGAGAAGAGGAATCGGATACATAAGTTATTTAAATCTTTAGCTGCTTTCCCCCGGAGGAGATTGAATTCCGGTGAAATCCAGGCTTTGTTCATTTTAATAAGCGTCAGCCTGTCAGCGCTGTCAGTTGACAGGCGTGTACGCTTATCGGTGATGACGCCACCAGCTGCACTGAATACCCGCTCTGACAGCACGCTAGCGGCAGGGCAGGCCAGCACCTCCAAGGCGTACAGCGTCAGTTCAGGCCACGTGTCCAGCTTTGAAACCCAGTAGTTGTATGGAGCAGAGTGATCGCTATGGACGTTGGTATGGTCAGCTAGGTACTCCCTCACCATCTTTCTGTACAGCTCCCCCCTACTCTGCCTAGACTGGGGACAGGTGACAGTGTCTTGCTGGGGTGACATAAAAGTGGCAAAGGCCTTGGAGAGCGTTCCCCTGCCAGTGCTGGACAAGCTGCCTGCTCGAAAAATTCTTCTAACGCGAGGGTCACGGGATAGGCAGCCTAACATGAAGTCCCAACATGCAAGAATTCCCTCTCCTCACTGGCCTGACTCTCCATTTCCTGCTCCTCCTCCAAGTCCTTCTCTTCAGCCCATACACGCTCAAGAGTTAAGGACTGAGCACTGGTACCCTCTACTGTCTCGCCGACATTCTCCTCCTCTTCCTCCTCATCCTCATCCCCCTCCTCCGATAGGCGCTGAGAAACAGACCGGAGGGTGCTCTGGCTATCAAGCAACGTATCTTCCTCCACCGTCTCTTGTGACAAGCGCAAAGCATCCGACTTGATGCTGAGCAGTGAGTTTTTCAACAGGCAAAGCAGCGGGATGGTGAGGCTGATAATGGCGGCATCGCCGCTGACCATCTGTGTTGACTCCTCAAAGTTGCTCAACACCTGCCAGATATCAGACATCCACGTCCACTCCTCATTGTAGACTTGAGGAATCTGAGAGACCTGACTACCAGTTCTGGTGGAAGATGACATCTGGCAGTCTACAATCGCTCTGCGCTGCTGGTAAACTCTGGATAACATGTTTAATGTGGAATTCCATCTCGTGGGCACGTCGCACAACAGTCGGTGAGCGGGCAGTTGTAGGCGGCGCTGCCCTGCCTTGAGAGTGGCAGCATCTGTGCTCGACTTGCGGAAATGCGCATAGATGCGGCGCACCTTGGTGAGCAAATCAGACAGATTGGGGTATGTCTTGAGGAACCGCTGAACTATTAGATTGAACACGTGGGCCAGGCATGGCACATGTGTCAGTCTGCCGAGTTGCAGAGCCGCCACCAGGTTACGCCCGTTGTCACACACAACCATGCCTGGCTTGAGGTTCAGCGGTGCCACACATCGGTCTGCGCCGTGATGCCCTGTAACAGCTCTTGGGCGGTGTGCCTTTTGTCACCTAAGCTCAGCAGTTTGAGCACCGCCTGCTGGCGCTTACCCACGGCACTGCTGCTGCGCCTAGAGCTACCGACTGAAGGCGCCGTGCCCACGGATGGTAATTCGGTGGAGGAGGAGGAGGGGTCGGAGGAGGAGGAGGCATAGTATGTCTGAGAGACCGTGACCGAGGTAGGCCCCGCAATCCTCGGTGTGGGCAGTACATGAGCGGCCCCAGGGTCATTCTCGGTCCCAGCCTCCACCAAGTTAACCCAATGTGCCGTCAGTGAGATATAGTGTCCCTGCCCGGCAGCACTTGTCCACGTGTCCGTGGTTAGGTGGACCTTCTCAGAAACAGCGTTGGTCAGGGCACGGATGATGTTCTGTGACACGTGCTGGTGTAGGGCTGGGACGGCACATCGGGAAAAATAGTGGCGGCTGGGGACGGAATACCGAGGGGCAGCCACCGCCATGAGATTTCGAAAGGCCTCGGTCTCTACCAGCCTATAGGGCAGCATCTCCAGGCTAAGCAATTTGGAGATGTGGACGTTGAGGGCTTGGGCATGTGGGTGGGTGGGACTGTATTTCCTCTTGCGCTCCAGCGTCTGCTGTAAAGACAGCTGAACGCTACGCTGGGACACGTTGGTGGACACTGTGGAGGATCATGGAGGCGAAGGTGTGGTTTTCCGGCGGGAGGCGCTCGTGCCGGGGTCCTGGGCAGGGGGTTGACTAGCAGAGGCAGCGAGTGACGCAGGGGGTTGACTAGCAGAGGCAGCGAGTGACACAGGGGAAGGAGCAGTGGTGTGACCCGCAGGAGGTGGTGAACGGCCTTGGTTCCATTGAGTGGGGTGTTTAGCACTCATATGCCTGCGCATGCTGGTGGTGGTTAGGCTAGTAGTGGTGGCACCCCTGCTGATCCTGGTGTGGCACAGGTTGCACACCACAGTCCGTCGGTCATCCTCACTTTCTTTAAAGAACCTCCAGACTTGCGAACATCTAGGCCTCGCCACGGGAGCTTCACTACGTGAAACAGTTGCTGCTGATGCACCAGCTCTGGCCCTGCTTCTCCCTCTGGCCACACCACTGCCTCTTACAACCTGTTCTGGTGCAGCACTCGCCTCCGCCTCAGAAGCACTGTCTTCACTCGGCATATCAACCCAGCTTGGGTCAGTCACCTCGTCATCCTCCGATTCATCAGTCTGCTCCCCCCTCGGAATTCCTCCCCAAACAACAACTTCACCACTGTCTGACAACCGTGTCTCCTCATCGTCCGACACCTCTTTACAAACTTCTTTCACTAAGTCAACATTGTCATCATCATCATCATCACCCACAGACTGCGACAGTTGGAAAACTTGGGCATCGGGAACGAGGTCAGCAGCAACCTGAGAAGTGGTTTGTGACTCTGGGAAGGGTCCAGAAAACAGTTCCTGAGAGTATGCCGGATCGCATTCCAAATTTTCCTGGGAGGGGGCAGACTGGGGGGAAGGAGGTTGAGGTGGAGGAGCCATAGGAGTGCTCCCTTGGGTAACGTGGGTGGACTGCGTGGAAGACTGACTGGTGGACAAATTACTTGAAGTATTGTCCGCAATCCACGAGATCAGCTGTTCGCACTGTTGTGGTTTCAACAGTCCTCTACCACGTGTCCCTGTAAGTTGAGACATGAAGCTAGGGAGTGTAGCTCTGCGGAATTCCCCTGCTCCCTCATCAGCAGGTACTGTCTCACCCTGCCCAGGACCACGGCCTCTGCCCCCTGCAGTAATTGAATGCCCATGCCCACGCCCTCGTCCTCGACCCTTAGCCCTGGGGTTCAACATTTTTTGTATATAAGTGTATGATATAAAAAAAAAAAATTAAACGGGCCTGGTGTACTGAAACCCACAAACTTGTTCAGTCTGGTAGAATTAAGTGACGTACAGAAAGTGTCACCTGGACAGATTATACGGATCGGAGAGTGTGCTGAACTGTGACACACAGAAAGGTTACACGCAGCTGAGTAAAATGGATTTGTATCACTGAGCTAAAACAACTGAAAAAATAATTTTTTTTTAAATTTTGTTTTTTTGGGAACGTGACGTGCAGAAACTATCGTAGAACTGACTGACACCCTGTTAACGGTGGCTATTTAGACTGCGACCCAGACAAATGTCGCACAGAGAGTTTTCTGGATAAAGCTGTAGATGATATTGGTAGCAAATGACTTGGTTGTATTCTGTGACGTACAGAAAGTGTCACCTGGACAGTATATACGGATCGGAGAGAGTGTGCTGAACTGTGACACACAGAAAGGTTACACCCCCAGCTGGTTACCAACCCTCTGTACCCTTACTGCAGACTTCTAGCATTTCATTCATAACTTCTAGTAGAAATAATAAAGGAATGGTACAACATACAGACATAAGAATAGATGCTCCAGAATTATTACATGGGGAATGCATGTAGCTATTAAAACAGGCATGTCAGGAGTGGTAAAAGGTCCTCTTTAAATGGACTTAATATTGTCACACTCATTAAAGGAATGCAAATTACCTGTAGTATCAAATGTCCATATATGCAAAGATATCCCATATCATTACTAAATAACAATACATAAATAAGGGTGTGGTTCCTAGAATTGTGTCAACACAGCTTGTCAGGGAAGATTACTGCAACTGAGACTATGAGGCATGTAAACCTGATGAAATTACACTGCTTACGTCAGAAGAAAAGAATCTGGGTCTACACTGGCAGCTATGCGAACAAAGCAAAAGCCTGTCCAACAAACTCATTCTTGTTTCATCTTGTCCACTAATATCAGTGCAATCCTGTAATAAAGGATATGCCTATGGTGTGAGCACTAATAAAATGATGACAGTGCCATTACACATCACTAAATCTTTGGGGGTCATTTATTATTTTTCCATTTTGCTGTTTGCCGTATGGGGAAGATATTTTTATGTTTTATATTATGGGCGTTTTTGCACATGGCGATACCCATGATGTGTATTTTTTTATTTTTTTTTTAGTTCTTTTATATTTTTCTTTTGGGGAAAGGGTGATTTGAATTTTTATTTTTTTTATATTTTTAAAAACTTTATTTCATTTTTTTTACACTTTTTTATAGTTCCCATAGGGAAGCCATTAGATTCCTATTCTTATAGACCACATAGACCCCAATGCATTAGCATTGGAGTCTATGAGAAAATTACTAGAAAATACTATGCAGCAGCCTCCTGCCATTCACAAAGACAGGGGCTGCTGCATACACGCTCCGGCTCCGTTTGCCGCACGGAGGAGCCGGAGCATCACCAGAAGCGTCCGCTTCCGGTGTTTCACGCGCTCAGATGCCGTGGTCAGGATTGGCCACGGCATCTAAGGGGTTAAATGTCCGCGATCGGCATTACTGCTGGTAGCGGACATCAGCCGCGGGTGTCTGCTATAAGAAACAGCAGGCCACCCACGACTATGAGCAGAGCGGGCGCCATCTTTAAAGACGCGGCCAGCTCTGTAATAGTATGGCGCTGGTCAGTTAGGGGTTAAAGGGGTTGTCCCATGAAAAATATTCTACAGTTTTCAAACAAGCATCTGGATCTGAATACTTTTGTAATTGCATGTCATAAAAAATTAGCATAGCCAGTGAGTTTTTCAATAACTGTATCTGTATAGTGCCACCCGCTCTTTTTCTGATTTATTTGACCTGCTCAATGAGAAGGCCGCACATGCTCAGTTTCATCCTTCAACTGCCTCCTGAGCTATGATAGGTAGAGCATGGACACGCCCGCTTAGCTCCAGGAGAAAAGACACGCCCCTTGAGCTGTCAGTGTGATATAAATCTAGCAGAGCAATGAATGGGAAGATCTCTGGATCCATGTGAGGTACATGGCTGGTTCTAGGTTTGTTAGAAAGAGGTTGTTATGTATTATATGCTGTCTGATTTTCATTTTTTATATTATTCGCATGATAATCCCTTTAACTCTCCTTGAACATTCTGTGGAATCTATCATCAGCATGTTATAGAGCAGGAGCAGCTTAGCAGAATCATATACAGTTTTTTGCAGGGGGATTCAGCTCAGCTTCTATTTCATTCATTTACATCCCTAATTTATCTATGATTTGGAGTTCATTGGGTGGTGTCACCTTTTCTGTACTATACTTATAGAGATAGCTATCCATCAATGAGTAGGACCCCCCCCCCCCACTGGAATCCAAAGAATAGAAAAAATAGGCATTTAAATGAATGAAATACTGAATTTCTTTCTCAAAAAATACTAAACTACTTTATATATCAATATACTCAGCTCCTCCTGCTCTGTAACTAGGGTGGCCAAATGTGTTTTCATTTTCTCTTGCCAGGCACCATTACTGGAAGAGGGGTGTAGCTTAGCAGTGGCCTAGGATGTGGCATCTCAGGGGGCGTGGTCTATAATGTCCTTCTTTTTGGGGCTAATCAAGTGGCCACCCTGTCTGTAACATGTTGCTGTCAGATCATACACCATGCTCAATATGGAAGTTTTCTTTTGGGGCTCATGCACGCGGCCGTTACTCAGCCATTCCATGCATTGGGGACCGCAATTTGTGGTCCCCAATGCATAGGCAACATCCATGCAGATTCTGCAGACGGATCCAGACCCATTTAACTTAAATGGGTCCATGATCCGTCCACACCACAAAAAAATAGAACAAGTATTTTTTTGCAGTGCAGAGTTTGCGGTGCGAAGGCACGGAGAGAAACCCCATGGAAGAACTCCGTAGTGCTTCTGTGGGGTTCCATATCTCTTTTCCGCACTGGACCTTCCAGATTGCAGACCCATTCAAGTGAATGGGTCCACTTCTGTGATGCGGCAAGCACACGACCGGTGCCAGCCTATTGCAGACCCGCAATATGAAGTGAAAAGTCATCAGAAGTCATCATGGCAGTCTGGGTCAGATGAAAGAAAGAGAAGGGGGACAAAAGAAAAGCCTCTAATCAACTACTGGATTTGTCTTCACTGTATTCACGTCTATAGTCAGTAGAGAGTCTATTTAGAACTGGTATCTAACATTATTATATGGTTATTGTATAGTAGTAATATTGTTTTTATTCACTAACTTGTTATAGTGGTAATATTCAGACACTATGTGGTAATATATAGGGTCAAGTGATATTTGTGTAGTGGTTTTACATGGCAACTGTATGACTGTATCATTTAAAAGTATTCTATAGATTAGTTTTATGACAGGGCAAATTATTTGTAAAAGGATTTCTTCCACCAAATTGATTTTTAATTGTAAACTAATACACTGTTTACTGCTAAGTTGGTGTATGTAAGCCCATCATGTGTTATAAAATGTGTCTTCATTTTCCATACATAAATATATATTTATATATATTTTTGGTGGGGTACGCATATGCCTTGGGGTTAGGTGTTTTAAAACCTTAGCAATGAGCCAGTCCTGGATGTAGTGGAGTAGAGAGCTGTCAATAATGCAGCAGAGAAAAGCACTTAGATTCCAGTTATGATGACCTAACTGTGCAGGGTGTGAGAAAGGAGGAATGTATAAATTGGAAGGAGGTTAGGATGGGCAATCATTTTACAGTCTATAATGGAAAGAGGAGGAAAAATTTTAGAAAAAGAAATAATATTGATATTTGTAAAGAAAAAGATTAGGAGTTTGGGGAAGCGAGGGTTTTGGAGGGTGAAGGATCTGGATAAGGAAGGAGACTGTAGGAGGATACGCAAAACCAAATTTATAGTGAATGGGAAGTGTCAGGAGAAGGGAGAGGAGAAACTGGAAAGATAAAACTAAATTTATGTATGAAATATAATTATGATTTACTATTACTGATCATTTGTTCTATAGTATTGAGCTACCTGGAATACACTTTTAATATGTAGTAAATATTATTGATTAGTCAATCTTGAGGTGAACAATCTGCGACTTCTCCTTGCTCTTGCCAGGTCCAAAATATTGGGCATGGCATGGGTGGGGAAGGTCCGGGCCGGTACACCTAAATGGTCTAAATGTAACACAACTAGGAAGCTGTCTTAAAGGGGTATTCTCATCTTAGACAATGGTGGCATATCGCTAGGATATGCCCCCATTGTCTTATAGGTGCGGGTCCCACCGCTGGGACCCGCACCTATATCCAGAACGGAGCAGGGAGCGCTGCGCCTGGAGGACCTCGGGTTTCCTGGGGTCCAGCCACCACCAGGCACAGCTCCCCGCTGTACTCATAGAAATGAATGGGAGCGCAGCGCGCAAACGCGGCCACCACTCCCATTCATTTCTATGGAGCCGACGGCTCGGCTATTTTCGGCGGCCCCATAGAAATGAATGGAGGGCGGCTGCGCATGTGCAGTGCGCCCTCATTCAGTTCGGGGGCTCCGTTCTGGATATAGGTGCGGGTCCCAGCGGTGGGACCCGCACCTATAAGACAATGGGGGCATATTCTAGCGATATGCCCCCATTGTCTAAAATGAGAATAACCCTTTAAATTTAGAAGTGGCGGTGGATCCTCCAAAGTTATGTAGAGGCCAACACAGTGCCAGTACAGGGCTTTAATAAGACCAGCATCTAAAACGCCGATCTTAACCCTTTCATGACCGGACCTATAAAAGGCCTGAATGTCCAGGCAACTTTTTGTGATTTGGGCACATGGTGGCTTAGTGACCCTAATTTTTTTTTTTCGTTTGAATATGAAAATAATTTTTGCTATTTTTTTTACTTGACACTTAGGACTTATTATTAGAATGGTTTTTTTAAAGATATTTTATATTTTTTTAGGTTTAATTTAGACAAAAAACGCTAATTCTTATAAAAAAAAAGGATTTTTTTTTAATTATAGATTTTTTTTTTAAATATTAAAACTGACGCACAAATTAATTATTGCAATGGGTGCATATTTGATGACGATCATTTTGATATATAGCATGTATAGATTTTATTTGATGGGGCGACTATGGTGACTGTTTCTATTGGCGACTGCGTGTTTAATTTTTTTTTTGTACACTTTTTTTTGTTTGTTTTTTATTTATTTTTTTACTCATATATTAATTTATTTTTGACAACTAATATGTCCCCCAGGAGGTCATTAAAAGACCTCTGGAGGACTGACTTTTTTTTTTTTTCTTTTTTTTACACTTTTTTTTCCCACTGTTTCCACTGTAACTGGGGCATGCACAGGAGCCCCAGTTACAGGGGAAAACAGCCCCCTGGGGGCTTATTACATAGAGGCAGAGCTGATCAGGGTCTCCTTAGACCCTGCAGCACTGCTCTGGCCCCGAGACACCCGGCGGTCACGTGACCGCCGGGTCTAACACAGGAAGCGGCTCTGCCGCTTCTTTCCTGCCTGCGCCGCTGAAGAGGTAAGGCTGTCCTCCGGCTTAGGAGAAGACAGAAGCGGTAATAAACCGCTCCTGTCTTCTCCTCAGGGTCCCCGCTGTGTCTGTGAGCCGGGACCCGACCTGCTCCTGCTAGATTGCAGGAGCAGGAGCTTTAATCCCAGCGCTGATCAGCGCTGGGATTAAAGGGCCGCCTGCACGTCTATATACGTGCTATCTGCACGGGGCATGTGCAGATAGAACGTATATAGCTGTATGGCGGTCGTGAAGGGGTTAATAAATGTGCCCCTATGTATTTACAATAATACAGTTTTATTTCCTAATAATCTGTTTAAACCTATATGCAATCAGCACATTAATTTCCTTCTTTTTGCATTAGGGCTCATGCACACAGCAGTTACCCGGCCGTGGGCGTATTGTGGCCCGAATACAGCAGGTCCGCAATACACGGGCAGCGGCTGTGTGCACCCCGCATCACAGACCCATTCACTTGAATGAGTCCGCAATCCTAGAGATGCGGAACGGAGGCATGGATCGGAACACCACAGAAGCACTACTGAGTACCTTCTGCTGTCTTTCTGGCCGTGCCTCCGCACCGCAAAAAAGTAGTGCATGCACGGGCACTGACCGCACACCATAAGTGCAACTTAGAGATGATGCAATACTTTACCATAGTCCCTATGTGCATAATTACACCTTTTATTTTCATGATCACACCCAAAATACTGTGAAAACTGCACAGTTCTACTGTTCACTACCTCGCCACATATTATAGACCTGGCACTTTTTTTTTAAAGATTACACCACTGCTTCATTGATGCGTTGCCTCTGAGCCCTTGGATTAATTTTGTCAGCCACTCCTAAATGTATCCACATTGTTCTATTCTGAAGACATATGAAACTTTCTAAAAGAGAAACAGTGTGCCCTGCCCATAGCAAGAAATCACAATGCAGCTTTCATTGTACAGTACTATTGAAAATAAAAAGTTGCTATGTTTAACAAAGACAGATTTTCTTAGACTTTTTTTATAAACCCGTCTCTGTGTCTTCACCAGTTGGGAATGATTGTTTGTCGTCTGGTTTCAGGGGCAGATTGGCCATAGACCTTACAGGGAAATTTCCTGGTGGGCCGATGCCCAGGGGGCTGCCAGGGCCCTCCTCACAGCCGGCCAGTGGAAGTTTCTGGGGCTGTATTTTGTGCTGCTGGCAGTATTTTGTGATGGACTGTGGTATTTGGCTCTGTTGGGGTGGTATAATGTGCCACAATATGGTATTGCTGGCCCTGCCTTCCATCAATTTGGATTCAACTACAAAACGGGGCCACTTTTAGTATTTTTTCCAGGGCCACTTTAAGTTCCCAGTCCGCCCCTGTCTGGTTTGATAGTGTCCAAATGATATATGCCAACAATTTATAGAATCTTAAATTAAGTATAGTCTAATGGTGTGAAAAAACTGCCCCACGGTAACTCATAAAGGCTATATCAACTATATGTTGTGGTTGAGCAATTTTTGCAAAAGCCACGACTCAACCACAACATTTGGGTAAGGCTCATTATATAGGATCAGTAATATGAAAGTTATAGCAGTTGTAGTCTGTATTAATCTCCGTAGCTCTTCTTTTTGCCTCCAGAATCCACCAAAACACATATTCTAGTGTGGTATGTGAATATATTTAGTGTTACATATGGAATTGTCATTCAAGTTAGGATTTTATTCAAAGTTCTAGCGTATAACATTTAGCATAACTAAACATACATATACAGAACTCTACTGCTAAATAGATTTTTGGTCTAAATATAAATGTAAATTTTCTCCCAAAATTTGTGATTTCGGTAATGTCAAGTACAATGTTTGTTTAGTGGAGGAACGGTCAATAATTGTGATTTTTTTTTTTGTTCTTCTTGAATCAACATTTGCTATATGTTAATCGGCTATATCAAACAGGGTGTTCCATCAGTGGGGGTAACCCCATGTTATATTGCAAATAAATGGGTCCCCATGTTCACTGAAAAGGAGCTCTGCATGCGGACTGAAGTCTCTCACTGAAAGGTTCTCAAGAAGCAGAAACAATGAACCAATGGTCTAAATAACACCCTAAGGACTTGATGTTTAAAAGATTCTCTCTCCTGTAGAGTTCTTTATTATCTATCAAAAAGACGACCCTTTCTCAGCATAAGATGGAGAGGAACAATCTATAAAGCAATGTTAGGGAATGTATCCTCTTTCACTTATCTACTAGATACAGTCCTCCTTTTGATAAAGATATTTGGGATACGATGTGAAAGAAGCCTTATACTGTAGGTATTTTTGTATCTTCTATTCATACACTGATTTACATTACTTTCGCTGGAAGAATGTCTCTCATGCTAAACTTGAAGGAAAAATCAGCAATGTATTCATAGATAGACGGCTAGAAAGATGATACATAGATGGATATATAGACAGATTGATAGATACAGATAGATAAATTGATAGAGAGACAGAATCATAATAATCATGAACATAACGCCATAAAATATACTATATATACGAGTAAATATAAAACAGATTTACCTGATCATGTAACTGTAATACAGGCATGATTTCTTTCTATGGCTGTGTGTCCTATTCTTCTTAATGTCTTGTATGAAGATGTTGTAGCATGCTCTGGATGCTTCAAGCTGTTTCCTGGTATTTCTGAGTTTTCCAATGACCCTCAGGGAAGCAGCCCAGCCCATTATTGCAAAGTACAATTAGATCAGTACTGTGCACACCAATATTTGGGAGTGGCACAAATTAGTGTGGGCGTTAAAATTCTCCAGTACATGTAATTGCCACTCATGGGTTCAAGTGTACAATTGCAAGACAAAGTAGGTGTACTCTTTTTTTTTATTTGGATTTCTATGTTGATTGCTAATATGTTGGTCTAATTGTTATTTAAAGGGGTTGTCTCGTGAAAAATATTCTACAGTTTTCAAACCAGCATCTGGATCTAAATACTTTTGTAATTGCATGTAATTAAAAATTTAGTATAGCCACTGAGTTATTCCATAAAATGCATTTGTATAGCACCACCTGCTATTTGTTCTTTTTCTTATTTTTTTGTCCTGCTCACTGAGAAGGCCGCACATGCTCAGTTTCAGCCTTCAACTGCCTCCTGTGCTGTGATAGGGAGAGAGCTCCAGCAGTAAAGACACGCCCCCTAAGCTGCAGCAAAAAATCTAGCAGAGCAATGAATGGGGATATCTCTGGATCCTTGTGAGGTACAGCTTTGTTTTTGTTTTGTTTTTTCATTTTTTACTCCTTTAACCCCTTCCCGACCGCCGCCGTACATGTACGGCGCGCGGGCGGTGCGGGGACATGACGCCCGCTCGCGGGTGCGGCGGGCGTCATGGCCGGCAAGTCTCTGCTGTTTCTAACAGCAGAGACTTGCGGCTACTTACCGCCATCGGCGGCGTCTTCCGATGGGCCTCTCTTTTCTTCTGGGCCCCTCTGATGGCTTCTGGTGGCGTCTGTACCCGGAAGCAGTTTGCTTCCGGGTGATGTACAGACTACCCGATTGGCCAATCGGGCCGTCTGTACACGTTATGAAAGCTGTAATCCTCGCTGGTGAGGATTACAGCTTTCAAAGTGCAATTCTTATTCTGGCCACTAGATGGCAGGCCAGGATAAGAAATGAGCAATCATGAGTTTTAATTCAAGATAAAAATCAGAGATTGCTCATAGTGGAAAAAATTAAAAGTACAATATATTAGCTTATATTTGAGCTTTAAAATAATTAAAAAAAAATTTAAAAAAATGTTAAAAAATATATAAAAAATAAAAAAAATATAAAAGTTTAAATCACCCCCCCTTTCCGTATAATTAAAAAATAAATACCTAAATAACAATAAATATAGACATCATGGGTATCACCGTGACCGAAAACGCCCGTACTTTTAAACTAAAAAAAAAAAATTCCAATACGGCAAATTGTGTGGCGGAAAAAAGCGTCCAAATGGCGATTTGACGTTTTTTGTCCCTTTTTTTTTCTAAAAAAAATTAAATAAAAAGCGATCAAAAAGTCAGACACACCCCAGAATGGTATCAATAAAAACTTCAGATCGCCCCGCAAAAAATGAGCCCACATACAGCTCCGTACACATAAATGCCAAAAAGTTATCGGGGTCAAGATATGACGACCAAAAAAAAAAAAACAAAACAACCAACTTTATCATTTTTTTATCACTATCAAAACACAAGAAAAACTAAACATGTTAGGTACCGCTGGATTCGTACTGACCTGTAGAATGAAAGTAACTGGTCAGTTTTAATGAACAGCGAACGCCGTAAATAAAAAACCCGGAAAACTGTAGCGGAATAGTGTTTTTTTTGCAATTTCACCCGATTTGGAATTTTTTTCCCGCTTCCCACTACACCATATCCAATAATAAATGGTGGCATTTGAAAGTACAACTTGTCCCGCAAAAAACAAGCCCTCATACAACTATGTGAGCAGAAAAATAAAAAAGTTATGGCTGTATGAAGGCAAGGAGCAAAAAACGAAAACGCAATACCGAAAAAACCTCCGGTCGTGAAAGGGTTAAGTCAGAACTGTACACAGAAAGAATTTAACTAAACTAATAACACAAATGAGTGCACCATTCATGTGTTTTATTGAGTAAATATGCACAGTGTTGGGTGAAAAAGTGAATATTTGAATTTAATAATGAATAAATCCCCCTTTAACAGAAATTGTCTCCATCAAATGTTTCTGAAAGCTGTAAATAAGAGTTGTTCAACATTGAGGAGGAACTTTGCACCATTCTTCCCTGCACAATGCTCTTCAGGCAATGCCACATCATCTTGAAAAGTTAAAGGGGTTGTCTCACTTCAGCAAATAGCATTTATTATGCAGAGGAAGTTACCGTATTTTTCGCCCTATAAGACGCACTGGCCCATAAGACGCACCTAGGTTTTAGAGGAGGACTATAAGAAAAAATATTTTTCATTAGACCTCAGGTCAGATCACCAATCAGACCCCCAATGTTAATAAGACCCTGAATCAGACCTTAGATCCGACCCCAAATGTTAATAAGTCCCCAATAAGACCTTAGAGCAGACCCACAATCAGACCTCAGATATTGGCCCCAATTTAAATAACCCCATTCAGACCTCAGGTCAGACCCCCAGTCTTAAATCAGCCCCCCATGCCTCATTTGATCAGTCCCCAGTCTTATATTAGCCCCCATGCCTCTTTTTATCAGCCCCCAGTATCATATCAGCCCCCATGCCTCTTTTTATCATCCCCCATTCTCATATTAGCCCCCATGGCTCTTTTTATCATACCCCAGTATCATATCAGCCCCCAGTATCATATCAGCCCCCATGCCTCTTTTGTTCAGCCCCAGCCTTATATCAACCCCCACTCCTCTTCTGATCAGCCCCCATGCTTCAAATGGTGCCCCAGACTCATATGACATAAAATAAATAAAACACTTACCTCCCCTGCTCCTGGACGCTGCCACTCCTTGCCGCCCGCGCTCTTCTCCCTCCTCCTCCATTGGCTGTGCTGTGAACTGGCGCGCACAGCGTGAGGTCACAGAGCGCCCTCACGCTGTGCGCAGCCCTGCACAGCCGATCGGAGGACCAGGAAGTGGTGAGTACAGAGCCTTCACCGCGTCCTGGTCCTCCGGTGCTAATGAGCGCTTCCATAATGGAAGCGCTCATTAGCATTCACCCCATAAGACGCAGGGGAAAAAAACTGCATCTTATGGGGCGAAAAATACGGTAATACAAGGCAGTTACTAATGTATTGTAATTGTCCATAGTGCCTCTTTTGTTGGCTGGATTCATTTTTCCATCACATTATACACTGCTTGCTTCCATGGTTACGACCACCCTGCAATCCATCAGTGGTCAATGCAGAAATCAAGGTAATTTCAAAGGGTTTACATGTGTGTTCTTTCAACTGTAGGTGATTTGCTGTCCAACAGAAGCAAGATCACAAACCCAGATTTGCAAATTAAAGGGGTTTTCCGAGTTATATATATTGATGACCTATCCTCAGGCGGCGGCGGTCCGACACTCGGCACCCCCGCCGATCAGCTGTTTGAAGAGGAGGCGCGCGCTGTACCAGCGCTGCCTCCTCTTCACTGTTTACATGCTGGCCGTAACGGGGTAGTGGTGAGTAGGTGTAATTACACCTAACCACCCCATTCATTTCTATGGGAAGAATCGCTTCCATACAAGTCTATGGAAGAAATTCTTCCCATAGAAATGAATGGGGTGGTTAGGTGTAATTACACCTACTCACCACTACCCCTGTTATGGCCAACATGTAAACAGTGAAGAGGAGGCAGCGCTGGTAGGGCTTGTCAGCACCCCTCTGTACCCTTACTGCAGACTGACAGCAATTCACTCATAACTCCTAGTAGAAATAATAAAGGAATGGCACATCTTAGAGCCATAAGAATAGATCCTCCAAATGGGGAGCACATGAAGATATTAAAACAGGCATGTCAGAAGTGGTGAAAGGTCCTCTTTAAGTCACCCTAGGTGACTATAACATGCAATCATTGAATTGCATCTTGTATTCTGTGTTCTATGCATTATAGAATACTGAATTCAGTATATTCCAATGTAGTGCTGCCAACTACAGGCCCACATGGGAATCTACTAGTAATTGGCCTGTAAGCCTTGTACAGACCTAGGCCTATTCCACCTTCCCCAATCTTAGCCTGGGGAAGGCAACTGACCGGGAAGTGCTCTGCTCCCAGTTTTAGTGCTCTAAAATGTCATACCTCCCAAGTGTCCCTCTTTTGGAGGGACAGTCCCTCTTTTTGACCCATGTCCCTCTGTCCCTCTTTGATCCTTAAATGTCCCTCTTTTTGACCTGGGGAATTAATGCATAAATGTGCATTAATAAATTTACAAAATTTGCTCCTTACTAAAGTGTCTGCATGGTTTCTACCTACAAATTAGACCAAAATTTCATTATTTGGTGCAATTTTGACTTTAAAATATCTATAATCTGATGATTTATGTGTTAATATTTATATGGACATTGAAGCACAAGAAAAAAATTGTCGCAGGGGCTCCAGTAATTATGTTTTGGGTGGAGCCAGAGGCGTGGCCTAGCATGAAAAAAACTGCCGTGATGCGTGCCGCAGACATTGTCCCTCTTTGCAATTTTCAAAAGTTGGGAGGTATGAAATGTGACCACGGCATCTGAGGGGTTAAATGTTTGCAATCAGCATTACCGCCTATTGAGAGATTACCCCAGGGGTTTCTGCTGTATAAAACATCAAAAACCTGGTAGTTAGGAGCAGGCACCATTTTAAAGACAGGTCCGGAAATCAAGTGATTTAGAAATTTGTTACACCAAATTGTGTGAGAGAACAGTGACTCTTTAAATTAATTTCAATAAAAAGTACCTCATGTACAATGTTAATGTTTACTCCTGCGCTGCAGGGTAACTTAATTATGCTTTTCTCCCACAACGCTGAATTTTATAGTCTAGTGACTCAAACTATTGAGCTGATTCACAGCAGACCATAGTCACTACCACAATCATACGATGCCCACATTCCTGAAATATAGGTGAAGTTTCTACTAAGATGTTTCCAACTAAAAATAGCATTACCAAAAAATATTACATATTAAAAAGGAACTTATAAAAAAAATAGGAGTAAAGTAATTTTGGCTGAACTTATTGATACATATATCTTACCATTTTTTACTACGTATAAACTGAGAAATTTAGGGAGTTGATCAGGCTTATGGCAAAAACTTTAAATGCCTACCGGTATGGTTCCTGAGGCTTGATTTCAGATGTGGTTTCCAAATATAACACAATTATTGTCAGTTTTGTATGTATTGTAAATAAGTAGCTCTGTATAAACCGGTAATTTCTGTAATATAGTGTAGGGTCAGGGATGTTAAACATTCTTGTAATATGCTTTATTAGAAAGATGTTTCTTGGTACTTAAATAATGGGAACTTTGCTAAGGCCTCACATTTCCGTGTAATTTTGCGTGCGTGAAATTCCGTGAATCTTTCCGTGACGGATCCGTGGCACATCCGTGTGTCCGTGTTTTGTTATCCGTATGTCATCCGTTTTTCACGGACGTAGCTCAAAAATCAGGTGTTTCTCTATGCCATAATAATTGATTGTGCCTTTATATAAACCTGTGCATATGTGCACTCAAATGCCTTTTTCTCCTGCACCCAGAACTTCGCTGTACTTGTTGGGCATTTGTTTTGGCTATGTCTGCTGGTACAATGTGTTCAACTTCGGTCGGTCAGGTTCTCATTGCCTGGCTTATTTCTCGTTGTTTTGGTCAGCGTCGTTTTCAAGTTTCAGATGAACCGCAGAGGCGTAGGAGGATGTGGGTTCATCTTATTGTTGCTCAGAGGGAAACCAAAGGTCATTTCCATACACTCTATGATGACCTTCGCAAGCATCCTGACAAGATTTTTGCGTTCTGCCGGCTCTCCATTCTGTCCTTTGATACGCTGTTGGAGAAGCTACGCCCGCATCTTACCTACTCTGACACCTGTTTGCGGCTTTCCATTTCTGCAGAGGAGCGGCTTCTTGTGACTCTCCGGTAATTTTTTTTGTCTAAAGTTTGTTTATATTATTTTGTAACAATAATCCCACTTACACTTCACCGGTTTCAAACCACGACTATGTTTTGCCATAGCATTGTGCGTATTTGATATGCATTTTTAAGATGTCAAACTTTTTTTTTTTTTAAATTGTAAGTAGGTTACCCATCAACTTCTTATTCCCTAGCATTTTTTTCAAGATTCTATATGTGTTTTTTTATGTAATGCATGTCTATATAGTATATATAGTTGTGGTTTATTTGCCTATACTTAAAGTCCGTTTGTGATGTTTTTGAAATCTGGTGTATGTGCAAACTGGCATTGTTGGCCTTACCAAACAAACAGATTTTTTATTATATTTTTTAAATGGCCTGTGTAAATTGAAATGTCATTTCTGTTTGTTAGCTAGGGTCAAATAATCCATTTTTCTTTAACCCCCTTTTTTTAATAAAGTTTTTTTTTGTGTTTAAATTTTAAGAACTATCTCCAGGCATCCTATCTCCTTACAGTAGCAGTTGTTGGAGCACTAGGGGGGAGCTCGGATGTTGCTGTGCTGACAACACTAGGTTCAGGCTCTTCTGGCTGTCCAGTAGATTCCCTTCTACTGGTTCCTGATGCTCCAGCAGTCCCCTTGTCTTCAGAAATATCATCTGGGAGGTTGTCTTGAGTTCTTAAGTACAAATAGATTATAAACTGTGGTTAGATAAAGGATGATCAATATGCATGGCATAGTTAGGGAAACAAATTACACACTTGCACAGAAATTTGAAAATATAATAGGCAGACTCATGGGCTACTGCTGTATAGTGTCCCTAAGGTCATGTAGGCCTGTATCATCCGTGGTGCAATAATTGATTCTGGACTGTGATGACACATATTTGATGAGCAGCACAACATGCTTAATACATTGTTAGCATGTTATATCAAATTATATTATGTGATGCCGGAAAAAAACAATGATACACATCAGCCATTCAGCAATATAAAACAAAATGACACTATACGTGGTATATGTGCATGTATTTGTGGGCTGCAGTGCTGTTTAAATGATTAAACTTCTTTCACGCATAGATGAAATAGTGGCCTACAACGATGTTGGAGACGTAAAGGAGATCGCTAGACATCCTACACTGTCATCCCCAGATGAGCCTTTGGTGGTGGTGGTGGTATTACAGTGTGGGCAGGTGTATCTAGTTAAGGCCACTTTCACACAAGCGGCAGCACGGATCCGGCGGGTGAAGGGTCTCGCGGGATCCGTGCTGCCGCAGGTGCACGTGTGGGGCCGGAAGCGCGCTCCGGTCCCACACCTGCACCATACACCGTTTTGAGGAGGAGGGAGTTAAACTTACCTGTCCCTGCAGCTCCCGGCCTCTCCCCGCAGTTCCAGAGGGCGGCGCGCACAATGGGAAGATTCCCAACAGCGCCCCCTGCTGGAGGGAGGAGGGAGCTGCGAGGACAGGTGAGTGCAGGGTGACGGATCCTTCATGAACTCCATTGACTTGCATTGGGAGTCATTCCAAATCCGTCTTGGTGCGGATACCCACACCGGAGAGCAAACCGCAGCATGTTGCGGTTTGCTCTCCGGTCTGGAGACCGAAGAGAACTGAACGGAATGCTTTTAGGAGCATTCCGTTCTCTTTAGTTCAGTTTTGTCCCCATTGACAATGAATGGGGACAAAACTGAAGCGTTTTATTCTGGTATTGAGGCCCTATGATGGAGCTCAATACTGGAATATATAAACACTAATATGAAAGTAGCCTAATACAGAACTGCCATATACTTGTTGAATGGTACAGTGACAAGCCCATACTACTTGATTAGCATCATTAATCCAGTCATTGTGCCTCTGCAGGAACAATACAGGCTGAATTTTATCTTCATTGACAACAATGGCTTGTGGAGACTGAGGAAACTCAAATGGAATAGCATGCACTTTCTCAAGATCTTAATCCCATTGAAAACCTATGGGCTCAGCTGAGTTACCGTGTAGAGGCTCGTAACTCTGTACCCCAGAACCTCAATGACCTGAGGGCCTCCCTTCAAGAATAGTGGTATGCCATGCCTCAGCAGACAATAAGGCGACTTGGGAACAGCAGGAGACGTCGTTGGAAAGCTGGAATTGATGCTCAAGCCCACATTACAAGTTACTGAGACACTGACATTTTGTGGCGGTATACCCAGCACTGGGGTCGCCTTTTGTTTCAATGCATTTTTGGACATGAGGAAATCACCATTGCTGCTTCTACTTAAATGACTTGTGAGCTTTTTCTTTACTTTCAGGTGAAAGTCAATTATCCATAATTTAGTGTATGTTTAAAGGGTTGTATGTTTAAAGGTCATCAACTTTATGCTGACCATACTAACGGCAGATTTCAGCGTTCTATCATTCTATCATAAGTTACAAGTCAGTTGTTCATAGATTGTAAGCTCTTGCGAGCAGGGCCCTCACTCCTAGTGTTTCAGTTGTATATTAGCCATTCATTTTTATATTGTACAAGAACCCTATGATTTTGTAAAGCGCTGCGGAATATGGTGGCGCTATATAAATAAATATTATTATTATTAGATGTTTCCGAGAAGAAACATCACAATCATGTGCAGACTGGGCCTGGGAAAGAGTCCCGGCCACCTGAGAAGAGTCCTGGTTATTCATGAATTCCTGCTCTCCCGCCCACCTGCTGATTATTGCCAGTCTTCTACTTAGTTTTCTCCCTTTCTCTCTAGGAGAGAAATGTCAATCATCAGCAGATGGACGGGGAGAGCAGGAATTCATGAATAACCATGACTCTTCTCAGGTAGATTAAAGTCTTTCAAAATATGGGCTGCAATGATTATGATGCTGGTTCCATTCCGCCTGCAGGCACAGATCAAGCTGCAGCCATGTGTAGGAGGAGCCTGCAGGCCAAGAGTCTGGTTGGGGCTCGAGTTAGGGCTCACTACTCCCTGTATCGTGACAGGCCATTATTACTGTGAAGGGTCACAATTGCTAATAATACTGTTATGGAGGCACAATGAGGACATAACTACTCTTAAGGGCATAGAGAGGGCATTACAACTGTGAAGGGGCCACACTGAATGGATAAGTACTTTAAGAGGGCAACAGATATGGGTAACTCCCGTGAGGAGGCAAGTATCTGGCCAAAACTACTTTGAAGTTTGGACAATGAGGACAATACTACTGTGAGGGGGTAACAAATGTAAAAAGTATTGGGGGGGCAGAGAAAGGACTTGCCCTTGCTGAAAAACAACCTAGGCATGCCAGTCCACACAATAAAGCCAGTATCATGAGGTGTCCAAACAGCAAAAAAAAAGGTACTATCATGGGCACTTTTACTACATCAACATCAGCATGAGACTCAGGGAAAATCAAACCAAAAAAGAAAAAGCCACAAGGCTATTGCTACACGTGTAGAAACAGGCCGCAATGAGCTCCAGCCATGGAGACTTCTGTCAGGAGACATTGTTTGTTCACTTTTATTAAAGAAAATAATTATATGTAAAAACCTAGAGATTTAACATTAATAAAAGAGCATTGACAGGCTCAACTTACGCATCAATACTCGCTGGGGTTCTTCAACATTCTCCCACTCTGTGGGGTGAAGTTCCTTGGCCACTTCTGTCCAGGCTGCTTCAATGTGGTTCCGATGATGATATGCCTCTGTCCTTATGTCCCACAATTAGGGGCGGTCATGCACCAAAGAAATAAGAATCTCAACATTAATTACTGGGGACATAGTTGGTTGCTGCCAGGTTTCCACAGACAAATGTGCTGTCTGCTCTGAAACATTTTTGGTCGGCACATGTGGTCTAGAAGGCCTCACTATGGATTTCAGATTGTCTGCTTGCACCTGTCCGTGAAAAACAGACGCGAAACGGACAACATGCACTTCACATCCGCAATTTTCACGGACCCATTGACTTCAATGGAAGTGAGCAGTCCGCGACACGGATTAAAAGTAGTGCATGCATCCGTGGTTTTTCCCGGACTCACAGAACGCATAAAATCACGGAAATGTGGACGAACACATTAAAATTAATACATCTGTATGCTGTCCATCTAAAATGCAGACAGCACACGTTGGTGAAAAACGGAAATGTGAACGAGGCTTAAGAAGACTCTTTACACCCTGTTTTTTAATAGAAACGAACATTTTTAACTGATAAAATATATTACAAAAATGTTTACCATCCCTCTCCCTACACTATATTAAAAATAAACTGAAAGCACAGTTGCACTTTAACCCCTTCAGGACCCTGCCATTTTTCACCTTAAGGACCAGGCCATTTTTAGCAAATCTGACATGTGTCACTTTATGTGGTGATAACTTTAAAATGCTTTTTCTTATCCAAGCCATTCTGAGATTGTTTTCTCGTCACATATTGTACTTCATGACAGTGGTAAATTTGAGTCAAAATATTTCATTTTTATTTATAAAAAAAATACCAAATTTACCAAAAACTTTTAAAATACATAGTAATTAGAGATGAGCGAACGTGCTCGTAATGAGCACTGTACCGCTCGGCTCCCTTGCGCTCGCATGGGCGCAGGCAGCCGCTTCCGTCGGGTGAGGAGGACGGAAGCGGCTGCCTGTGCCCATGCGAGCGCAGGGGAGCCGAGCGGTACAGTGCTCGTTACGAGCACATTCGCTCATCTCTAATAGTAATACCTTCAAAAATAGTTATTACTTTACATTCCCCATATGTCTACTTCAGGTCTGGATCATTTTGAAAATGACATTTTATTTTTTTTGGATGTTAGAAGGCTTAGAAGTTTAGAACCAAATCTTGAAATTTTTCACAAAATTTCCAAAACCCACTTTTCAAGGACCAGTTCAGGTCTGAAGTCACTTTGTGAGGCTTACCTAATAGAAACCACCCCAAAAATGACTCCATTTTAGAAACTACACCCCTCAAGATATTCAAAACTGATTTTACAAACTTTGTTAACCTTTTAGGTGTTCCACAAGAATTAAAGGAAAATGTAGATGAAATTTCAGAGTAGATACTCCAAAAAAGTGACCCCATTTTGGAAACTACGGGATAAGGTGGCAGTTTTGTTGGTACTATTTTAGGGTAAATATGATTTTTGGTTGCTCTATATTACACTTTTTGTGAGGCAAGGTAACAAAAAATAGCTGTCTTGGCACCGTTTTTATTTTTTGCTATTTATAACGTTCATCTGACAGGTTAGATCATGTGATATTTTTAAAGAGCAGGTCGTTACGGACATGGCAATATCTAATATGTATACTATTTTTATTTAAGTTTTAAACAATAATATTTTTGAGAAAAAAAATCCTGTTTTAGTGTCTCCATAGTGGCTCATTTTTTGTGGGATGAGATGATGTTTTGATTGGGATTATTTTTGGGTACATATGACTTTTCAATTGCTCGGTATTACATTTGTGATGAAATATGACCGGACAGGGTGGATCACGAGATATTTTAATAGAGCAGGTTGTTATGGACGTGGCGATACCTAATATGTAGGTTCTTCTCTTTTATATGTCTGATCCCTGTTTCAATACAGCAGAATACATCTGTATTGTGCTCTATTGAACTGTCAGCGTCTTACACTGATCTTTTGCCCAGTGTCATTTCCCCTTGTGATCAAATCTACCCACTCTTGCTTCCTGAGACCCAAGCAATGTCGCACTATATCAAGGAGAACCTCGAGAGGGGGTTTATGCGGAAATCTGTATTGCCAGCTGTGCCAGGTTCTTCTTTGTTCAGAAAAAGGATGGTTCTTTAAGGCCCTGTATCGATTATCAAGGGCTGAATAAGGTCACTGTCAAGAACTGTTACCCTCTACCACTGATCTCTGAACTGGTGATGGACAATATGAGTATTTTATCATGCCCTTTGGATTATGCAATGACCTGCTCTATGTCTGTGTGATTGTCTACCTGGAAGACATCCTAAAATATTCTTCAGATTTGGTCTCTCATCATAGGCATGTACATTTACTTTTACAGTGGTTGAGAGAGAATCAACTTTATGCCAAACTTTAGAAATGCATCTTTGAGAAATCTTCTTTGCCGTTCCTGGGATACATCATCTCTGATACTGGGTTGCAGATGGGCCCTGAAAATCTGAATGCAGTAATGGACTCTTACATCCCCCATCTCCGCCCTTAAAAAAAGGGGTGAATGCCAAAATCTGGACTCCTGAGGCTGAAGCTGCTTTCGTCCAATTAAAGAAGTCATTTGCCTCTGCTCCTATTCTGCACCATCCAGCTGTCTCCAGCCAATTCTTTTTAGAAGTGAATGAGTCCTTCATAGGAGACGCTGCTGTTTTTCTACAGAAAGGTTCCAGGGGAATTTTCTCCAAGCTATTCTTCCCTGCCGAGAGCAATAACGGTATGTAGAAAGAGAGCTTCTGTCCGTAAAACTAGCTTTGGAGGAGTGGCAGTATCTATTGGAAGGGGCCCAAAATCTGGTAATAACCTTCACTGAACAGAAAAACCTTACATATCTACAAACAGCCCAACGTCTGAACCCACGCCAAGCCAGATGGGCACTCTTCTTCTCCCATTTTAAATTTGAGCTTTACTTTCGCCCCGCCGAGAATAACATCAAAGCGGATGTTCTGTCTCAGTCATTTGATTCCTCCAACCAGCAGGAGGAACCAGAGTACATTGTTGATCCTGCTCGCTTGATCGCTGTGGCTCAAGTCCTGGTCAAAGACATTCCTCCCAGGAGGACATTCATGCCAAATGCCAAGAGGAAAGATATTCTAGTTTGGGGGCACAACTTCAAACTGGTCGGTCATCCTGGAATTCCCAAGATTTATCACACCGCTACTGGTAGCCTACTCTTCCAAAAGATTTGCGTGATTACATGTATGCCTGCACCATCTGTGCTCAGAATAAAGTCTCCAGGACCAAACCAACAGGGCTGTTGTTACCTCTTCCTATTCCCGACACCCCCTGGCAACACATTGCCATGAACTCTGTTCAGGAGTTTCCATCTTCAGATATACAGCTATCAGGGTGATCATGAACTGGTTAACTTTTTGGTTCTCCTATCATTTTTTAAAGTGTTCTGAAAAAAACAAAAGGTGAGCTCTGATTGGTTGCTATGGTTAACTAAGACAGTTTTCCTGTTAGATTAGTTGATAAATGAGGCCCACTGATTTGGTACCTGTAACCTGCACAGTGTGAGCCTTTCTACATGTGATATCTTGCTTTTCTTAGGACAAATGTCTACAGGTTTTACTTAAGAAAGGCATTGCTCCTTTTGGACACGAATCCTGTTTGCCTTCAATAAACGTTTCTGCTGATTCTAGAGCTACTTGTGCTCACCATTCTATGCTAGCCACACACAACATTTTGAAGAGAATGTGCCATCAGAAAATGACCATAGTCATGTTCAGGAAATAGAATAAAAAATCTACAAAACTGAAAATAAAAACTGGTTAGAAAAAAAGGATGTGTCACTATCTGGTTTTAACTTGCAGAAATAAATTATAGGTGACACACATTCTGCACAATGTGAGAAAACTAGCTTAATGAAATCTGCAAATAAATCTACAAGTACTTCACAGAAGCAAGGTGAAGAACACAACATACCAACACCGAGCATATCAGACTATTTATGGTTACACCCTTAACTAGAAGATCCAGTTATTTCAAATATCACCCACATAGAAAGTTGACTAAAAACCAGAAGCATTAGAAAAGCTAATTCCTACAGTATCAACACGAAGTGACTCTTGACTGAGTGTGCTCCTGAGACAAGTGACTGAGCTAAGTGACCAGTAGAGTTATAAGAGTTGTAAAGAAGTTGTAAAAAGTTTGCAGTAAATACTTTATTCTTGTTAATTGATTGCTGTTTTGTAACTGGGATGGATAGCAAGATTGAAAGTTTTCAACAGTGCACAGTCTGCCACATGTATGAGCAACAGGAGCAGCAGTTCCTGGGTGAATACCGCTGTGGTAGATGTGAGCATGTTGCCAATCTGGAAGCTCACATTAGAGATCTGGAGAAGCATATTGCAACACTGAGGGAAACAAGAGATCTTGAGAGGGGCCTGCTTCTCACAGAACAGGCAGTTATGGGGTCTGTTATGGAGGGTGGAGAGGAAAATCAGGAGGCCCATGTAAGGAGCTGGGTTAACCCGAATAGAGGGAGTGGCAAGGGGTCTAGGAAAAGGAAGGCCAGTCCTGTTTCTGTGCACCTAAGCAAAATTGCCAAGTTAGGTGATGATGCGAGGGTGTCAGTCTCAGAAATGGCAACCCTAGTGGATACTGGTCTCCCTAACAGCCGGGGGAACAGTCCATCTAGTAGTGGGGGGGATGGTAAAGCAGGCAGGCCGAGACAGCTAGTAGTGGTAGGGGATTCCATAATCAGGAAGACGGATAGAATAATTTGTCGCCAAGACCGCCTCAACCGAATGGTTTGCTGTCTCCCTGGTGCCAGGGTTCGGCATGTGGTGGAACGGGTGGACAAATTACTGGGAGGGGCTGGGGATGACCCAGCTGTCGTGGTCCATGTGGGAACCAACGACAGAATAATGGTAGGTGGAGGTCTGTTAAGAATAATTATAGAGAACTAGGAGCCAAGCTGAAGGGATGGACCTCCAAGGTTGTATTCTCAGGAATACTGCCTGTGCCATGCGCATCGCAGGACAGACAGCGGGAGCTGAGGGAGTTGAATGCATGGCTCAAGTCTTGGTGTAAGGGAGAAGGGTTCGGGTTCTTAGAGCACTGGGCTGATTTTTCATTGGGGTACAAATTGTATTCTGTGGATAAATTGCACCTGAATGGAAGAGGGGCTGCTGTGCTGGGGGAGAGAATCCTAGAGGGGGTGGCTGAGTTTTTAAACTAGGGATGTGGGGGGGAGGACAAGCAGAAAATAAAGCAAAGCATGCAGTGGTAGATAGGTTAGAGAGTGGTCAGAACAGAGTGGTGGGTGGAGAAGTGGACCATGGGGGGAGGATAACAGCAGTGGATAAGGAGATCCATGTGTTACAAATCAGCAGAAAAAACATGTCTAGTCAGAAACATCAATAAATTACATTTCTAAACCTAAATGTACAAAAACACATGGTAATTTAAAGTGTATGTTCACAAATGCCAGAAGTCTAGCAGGCAAAATGGCTGAGCTTGAGGTCATGGTACTGGAGGAGGAAATTGATATAGTTGGAGTTGCTGAGACATGGCTGGACTCTTCGCATGACTGGGCTGTCAATCTCCAGGGTTATACTCTGTTTCGGAGGGATAGGGAGATTAGGAAAGGAGGAGGAGTATGTCTGTATGTTAGAAGTAGTATAAAAGCGAGTATGAAGGAGACAATAGTGGGTGATGATTGTGTGAATGCAGAATCCGTGTGGGTGGAATTACAAGGGGAGACTAACAATGAAAGAATTATTTTTGGTGTAATTTATAGACCCCCAAACATCACTGAGGAGATAGAGGATCAGCTGCATAGACAAATAGAGCGGGCTGCCCAGGCGGGTACAGTAGTGATTATGGGAGATTTTAACTTCCCTGGTATTGACTGGGGTCATGGATCGGCTTCAACTGCAAAGGAGAGAAATTTTCTTAACTTATTGCAGGATAATTTTCTGGGTCAGTTTGTAGAAGAACCAACAAGAAGTGATGCACTGTTGGATCTGGTTATATCTAACAATGCAGAGATAGTTGAGGAGGTAATTGTTCGGGAAAACCTTGGTAATAGTGACCACAATATAGTTACTTTTATCCTAAAGTGTAGAAAGCATAAACATGCTGGGAGATCAAAAACATTTAATTTTAAAAAGGCCAATTTCCCAGGGTTACGGGCCGCACTCCAGGACATAGACTGGGAGCAGCTGTTGTCAAATAGTGACACAGATGATAAATGGGAGACCTTCAAATCTACACTGGGTAACTATACTGCAGAATTTATTCCTAGGGGGAACAAATACAAACGCTTAAAATTAAACCCTGCGTGGCTTAATGCGGATGTTAAAAGGGCAATACATGAAAAACAAAGGGCATTTAAAATATACAAATCAGAGGGGTCTGCCATAGCCTTTAATAACTACAAAAGGGTTAATAAAGATTGTAAAAGGACTATAAAAGCAGCAAAAGGCCAGGGATAGCAAAACCAATCCCAAAAAATTCTTCAAATATATAAATGCAAAAAAACCTAGGTCAGAGCATGTAGGACCCCTGAATAATAGTGATGGGGAATTGATTACTGGGGATCAGGAAAAGGCGGAGCTACTGAATGAGTTCTTTAGTTCTGTATATACACATGAAGAGGTGGGAGCTGCTGTCGGTAGAGTAAGTGCTGGTGATACTTCATGTAATATACTCAACTGGTTCAATATAGATATGGTCAAAGCTAAGTTAAACAAAGTAAACGTGAATAAGGCTCCAGGACCGGATGGGTTACACCCAAGAGTTCTTAAGGAACTTAGTTCAGTAATTTCTTTGCCCTTGTATATAATATTCAAAGATTCTCTGGTGACTGGCATAGTGCCAAGGGACTGGCGTAAAGCAAATGTGGTGCCCATCTTCAAGAAGGGCTCTAGGTCATCCCCGGGGAATTACAGACCGGTGAGCTTAACGTCCATTGTGGGGAAACTTTTTGAGGGTCTAATAAGGGACTATATACAGGAATATGTTTTGGATAATAGTATTATAAGTGATAACCAGCATGGTTTTACTAAGGACAGAAGCTGTCAGACTAACCTGATTGGTTTTTATGAAGAAGTGAGTAGAAGTCTGGATAGAGGGGCGGCTGTGGATATTGTGTATTTGGACTTTGCAAAAGCGTTTGACACGGTCCCTCATAGACGTCTGACGGGTAAATTAAGGTCGGTTGGATTAGAAAATCTACTCTGTAACTGGATTGAGAACTGGCTGAAGGAGCGTACTCAGCGAGTGGTGGTGAATGATTCCTACTCTGAATGGTCCCCAGTTATAAGTGGTGTACCCCAAGGTTCAGTGCTGGGTCCACTTTTATTTAATTTATTTATTAATGATATAGAGGGAGGAATTAACAGCACTGTTTCAATTTTTGCAGATGACACTAAGCTTTGTAGTAGAGTCCAGTCTATGGAAGATGTGCAGAAGTTACAAGCTGACTTGGACACACTGAGTGTTTGGGCATCCTCTTGGCAGATGAGGTTCAATGTGGATAAATGTAAAGTTATGCATCTGGGTACTAACAACTTGCATGCCTCCTATGTCCTAGGGGGAGTAACACTGGGAGAGTCACTTGTAGAGAAGGATCTGGGTGTCCTTGTAGACCATAGACTGCAGAATAGCATGCAATGTCAATCGGCTGCTTCTAAGGCCAGCAGGATATTGTCATGTATTAAAAGAGGCATGGACTCGCGGGACAGGGATGTCATATTACCACTGTATAAAGCATTAGTACGGCCTCATCTGGAATATGCTGTTCAGTTCTGGGCTCCGGTTTATAGGAAGGATGTCCTGGAGCTGGAAAGGGTGCAGAGACGGGCAACTAAACTGATAAGGGGCATAGAGCATCTTAGCTATGAAGAAAGATTGAAGGAGTTAAACTTGTTTAGTCTTGAGAAGAGACGTATAAGGGGGGACATGATCAACCTGTATAAGTATGTAAATGGCCCATACAAAAAATATGGTGAAAAACTGTTCCAGGTAAAATCCCCTCAAAAGACAAGGGGGCACTGCCTCCGCCTGGAGAAGCAAAGGTTCAGACTCCAGGGGCGACAAGCCTTCTTTACTATAAGAACTGTGAATCTGTGGAACAGTCTACCGCAGGAGCTGGTCACAGCAAAGACAGCTGAGGGCTTCAAAACAGGCTTAGATAAATTCTTAGAGAAAAAGAAGGTCACCACATATTAAGAAATGTAGAGTCATGTCTTAAGGTTACCCGTCCCCCTCCCCTTCATCACTCCTACCCCCTCCCTTGGTTGAACTTGATGGACATGTGTCTTTTTTCAACCGTATTAACTATGTAACTATGTAACTATGTAACACTAGTGTTCCTAGATCAGCAACACATATTTCAAGAGAAGGGCTAATGCACATGACTGTATCAGTATTGCAAGCTGCAAAGAGTGTATCTGCAAAATATGGATACCATCCATGTGCCGTCCGCAATTTTTTGCAGACCTATTGGCTTCAATGGGTCTGTGGTCCACATTTTGTGAACCAAAATAGGACATGTTCTATAATTTGCAGAATAGACATATGGATGCCATTCATGTACTGTCAGCATCTGTATGTCCGTTCCGCAAATTATAGAACATGTATTGTCCTGGTCCACAAAATGAGGATCACTGACCCACTGAAGTCTATGGATCCACAAAAAATCCAGACGGTCCCAATTGACTGTGGCAGAAGGTCTAGAACCCACAAGGCTGTGCACTGGAGATAAACAGGTATTGTGCATGTTTATGGCTGAGACATTGCTGCTGTGAGGGGAATTACTGCAAACACACCCTGCCACACTTTGGGAGTCTGGCCAACAGTGTCTTATATCTGCATCCCTGAGCATTGGAAATGTAGAAGTGTTCAATAAGAACTTTGCATGCCTATGGTTCTGAGGAGAGACGATAGACAGAGGGGGGTGAGTACTACAACCCACATAATTGTTGCTATCTATACACTGCCATTGGGAAAGGATAGCACTGTGATGTGCTTTGGAACTGTTCCTTGTTATTGCTAGATGTACTACTACTCCCATTTTGCCCTTTAGTAAAGAGGAACTTATTTATTGACGTCAACTGGCTTGGTTATTGACTCCACCATTCGCCGCCCATTTCACCTGCTCTCTTACCTTGCACCCAGACTAATACTTAACACCAAGAGCCCCCCAACTACCACCAGGCAGGAGCCCCAATTCCAGGAAGTGCCTTGAGGGAAGTAAGAGTGGCCCACTGTGACCTCCAGTCACTGCATGGCCCTAGGGAGCGCCAGAGGGTAGGTTGCCACTGTGAACTGTGAGTACCACTACCACCAGTTTATCTACTGTACTATCACTTGTCATCATCCTCCCTGCTCACCTCCTGAGTTGCTGCACATGCTCACGGAGAGTACCTGTATTTTGCAGATCCTTTGTTGGCAGACCTCAAATCTGTTACAGTCATGTGCATAACTCCTTCTACCTGGAGGTTTTTATGTTTTTGCGCTTTCATATTGCGCTCCCTGCCTTTTATAATTTTCCGTTCACATAGCTGTATGAGGGCTTGTTTTTTGTGGGACAAGTTGTACTTTCCAACGCCACCATTTAATATTGTATATGATGTAGTGGGAAGCGAGAAAAACATTCCAAATGGGGTGAAATTGAAAAAAAAAAAAACAATTCCACAGTTTTACGTTTTTTTTTTTTATTTACGACGTTCACTAAAATGGACAAGTTACTTTCATTCTACAGGTCAGTACAAACCCGGCGATATCTTATATGTATAGTTTTTCCTGCGTTTTGATACTGATAGAATAATAAAAAAACTTGGATAAAATCAGTTTTAGTTTTTCAGCGCCATATTTTGACCCCTATAACTTTGTTGGAATTATGTGTACGGACCTGTGTGAGGGCTCATTTGGCGATCTGTACTTTTCATTGATACCATTCTGGGGTGTGTATGACTTTCTGATCACTTTTTATTATATTTTTTGTGGGAAAAGAAGTGACCAAAAACAGTGAATCGGAAGTTTGTTCCGTTTCGCCGTATGCGGAAGACAGTTTTATTGTATGGGCGTTTTCGCACATTGCGATACCCATGATGTATATATTTTTTTATTTTTTTAGTTCTTTTATTTTGGGGAAAGGGGGTGATTTTTTTTCTTTTTAAAAACTTTATTTTTTTGTTTATGCTCTTTTTAAATGGTTCCCATATGAAACTATAACAAGCAATCATAGCATTGGAGTATATGAGAAAATTATTAGTTTCTTATGGAGTCCTATTACAGACAAGAGCACCATGGGAAACACTGTGCAACAGCCTCCTGTCATTACTATGACAGGGCTGCTCCACACAAGCTCCGGCTCCTCCAGTCACTGCACGGGGGAGCCGAAACATCACTGGAAGCACACGTTTCCGGTATTTAGAGCGCTCAGATGCCGTGGTCTGGGATGACCACAGCATCTAAAGTGTTAAATGTCCACGACATTTAGCTGCGGGTGTCTGCAGGCACCCTTTGGCTATGGCACCCGCTCCGGTCAGGAGTGGGCGCCATCTTTAAAGTGCTGTACTAGTATGGTACTTGTTGGGAAAGAGTTACTCATACTTCGGCATCTGGTCATATGTTCTCTCAGTGTCTGTGAAATACAGCCAACATACTGTAGTCCACAGGGGCACTCCAGCATACAGTATATATTACATAATCAGAGGAATCATTTTAAAACATTTTGATACGATTTCCTGATATGTATTAAAAGTGAACACGCCCACAGGCTAGTCACCTACTGGACCCACCATGAAAAGACCTCACAACCTGAGAGAATAAACTAATTTGTTGCTGTTTAGCACCTTTATTAGTTTTACACTGTCCGGGAATAAAGGTAATTCACTTAAGGGCCCTTGCACACGACCGTATGTGCTCCGAGACATATGGTCCATGAGTGGGCCATATGTCCCGGAGCGGCATCGATCGTGAGCACGATCAATGCCGCTCCAGGACATATGGCCCGCTCACGGACTGTAAGTCTCGGAGCACATACGGTCGTGTGCAAGGGCCCTAAAACTCACACTGTTTCAGTCTCATTTGGGGTCAGATTTTAAAATGTTAGCGGTAGTCTGTAGACCTAACTCATGAGAAATGTTTGTGCATGACAAGGTGACATCTAGTGTCAGTGAGAGGAATTATTCTTTCCACAATACAGTTTTATGTAATTATGAGCAAAGTTTAAAGAGTAACTAAACTTTTGAATACATATTTGTTAACATGTCCCTAATGCCCTAATAACAGTTTTTGTAATATACTTTATTCATGCTTTTTGTATTTTTATTAGATTTTTCCCTCCCTAAAGTGCACCTTTCATTGTGCGCTTACAATTGACTTTTCTGTACACCACTGACTTCTCAGTGGCGTACAGAGAACACATTTTATCAATGGGCAGGGGCGTAGCTAGAACTGACTGGGCCCAACAGCAAATTTTTGTATGCTTAAATAATACTTTATTAGAAATATATTCCCCAATACATTTCATTAGCTCTTTTTGTCTGGGGCGCAATCATCAGGAGAAATAAAATGGCCGCCGCCCTATTAGTACACACAAAACCTGTCCTAATCACACAGAAGGACAAGTTAAGCCTTGTTCACATGTCAGTTATTTGGTCAGTTATTTTCATCAGTTTTTGTGAGCCAAAACCAGGAGTGGAGGCTACACAGAGATCAGGTGTAATGAAAAGATCTGCACCTGTTCTGTGTTTTCAATAACTGAATGTGTGAACAAGGCCTTACTTCAGAGCAGTGAGCTAATGGGCTTGATTCCATGACATTCAACTGTTAGCTGGCAGCAGATGTCATAGTAAGCTGTCAGCCAATAGAAAACAAAAAGCAGTACTGGCAAGTGTTGTGCCAGTACTGCGGATCCTAGAGTGAGAGTGGCCATAGGAGGAGGAGACAGCATTGAGGAGTACTGTGCCTGTTCCTAACTGAGCAAGGACATTCAGGGGGAGGAGCTCCAGCGCTACTGCTGTATGTAGTACTTGCTTCTATAAAGTACAGCACAGAAGTAGGTAGGGGAAGCCTGTAGATATACAGTGCCTTTCGAAAGTATTCGGCCCCCTGGAACTTTTCAACCTTTTGCCACATTTCAGGCTTCAAACAAGAAGATATAACATTTTACATTTTTGGTGAAGAATCAACAACAAGTGGGTCACAATTGTGAAGTGTAACGAAATTTATTGGATCATTTAAACTTTTTTTGTAATAATAAAACTGAAAAGTTGGGCGTGCAAAATTATTCGGCCCATATAATTTCAGTTCAGAAAACTCACTCCAGAAGTTCATTGAGGATCTCTGAATGATCCAATATTGTCCTAAATGACTGATGAAGATAAATAGAATCCACCTGTGTGTAATCAAGTTTCCATATAAATGCACCTGCTCTGTGATAGTCTCAGGGTTCTGCATCATGAAGACCAAGGAACACACCAGGCAGGTCCGTGATACTGTTGTGGAGAAGTTTAAAGCCGGATTTGGATACCAAAAGATTTCCCAAGCTTTAAACATCCCAAGGAGCACTGTGCAAAGGATCATATTGAAAAGGAAGGAGTATCAGACCACTGCAAATCTACCAAGACCCGGCCGTCCCTCTAAACTTTCATCTCAAACAAGGAGAAGGCTGATCAGAGATGCAGCCAAGAGGCCCATGATCACTCTGGATGAACTGCAGAGATCTACAGCTGAGGTGGGAGAGTCTGTCTATAGGACAACAATCAGTCGAACACTTCACAAATCTGGCCTTTATGGAAGAGTGGCAAGAAGAAAGCCATTTCTCAAAGATATCCATAAAAAGTCTCGTTTACAGTTTGCCACAAGCCACCTGGGAGACACACCAAACATGTGGAAGAAGGTGCTCTGGTCAGATAAAACCAAAATCCAACTTTTTGGAAACAATGCAAAACGATATGTTTGGCGTAAAAGCAACACAGCTCATCACCCGAACACACCATCCCCACTGTCAAACATGGTGGTGGCAGCATCATGGTTTGGGCCTGCTTTTCATCAGCAGGGACAGGGAAGATGGTTACAATTGATGGGAAGATGGATGGAGCTAAATACAGGACCATTCTGGATGAAAACCTGTTGGAGTCTGCAAAAGACCTGAGACTAGGACGGAGATTTATCTTCCAACAAGACAATGATCCCAAACATAAAGCAAAATCTACAATGGAATGGTTCAAAAATAAACGTATCCAGGTCTTAGAATGGCCAAGTCAAAGTCCAGACCTGAATCCAATTGAGAATATGTGGAAAGAGCTGAAAACTGCTGTTCACAAACGCTCTCCTTTCAACCTCAAGGAGCTCGAACTGTTTTGCAAGGAAGAATGGGCAAGAATTTCAGTCTCTAGATGTACAAAACTGATAGAGACATACCCCAAGCGACTTGCAGCTGTAATCGCAGCAAAAGGTGGCGCAACAAAGTATTAATGCAAGGGGGCCGAATAATTTTGCACGTCCCACTTTTCAGTTTTATTATTACAAAAAAAGTTTAAATGATCCAATAAATTTCGTCCACTTCACAATTGTGACCCACTTGTTGTTGATTCTTCACCAAAAATTTGAAATATTATATCTTTTTGTTTAAAGCGTGAAATGTGGCAAAAGGTTGAAAAGTTCCAGGGGGCCGAATACTTTCACAAGGCACTGTATGCTTAGGGTCCCCTTCTAAGCTCAGGCCCAGAAGCAGTCGCTTCCCCTGCTTCCCTGATAGCTACGTCACTGTCAATGGGGCCGAAGCGCAGGGAGTACGGGCAAGAGGGCATATTGCTGCTCCTTCCTGTGCACCCCAGAGGTTTACTAAATCCTGGCATAGCACATCAGTATCTTGTACCCATGTGCTATGCCAGGATTAGCTGAGTGGAGCGGGCTCCTGCTTGTGGCTGCTTCACTAATCTAAGAGCTGATATGTTGGACTCTTAGCTTAGCGAAGCAGGCAGAAGCAGGAGCCCGCTCAGCTAATCCTGGCATAGCACATTGCTACAGGCTACTGATGCGCTATGCCAGGATTTAGTAAACCTCCGGGGAAACCGGGCAGGAACAGCAATATGTGATCCTACCTGTACTCACTGCGCTGTGGACCCATTGGGAAAATGTGTTCTCCATACTTCGCTGAGAAGTCAGTGATGTACAGAAAAGCAGATTTTAAGCGCACAGTGAAAGATGCGCTTTTTTTTTGGGGGGGGGGTGTATGAAAAATGGAAAATGCCTTAATAAAGTATATTGGAAAAAAGTGTTATCAGGGCATTAAGGACATGTTAACAAAAATGTATTCAAAAGTTTAGTTACTGTTAAAACACATTTTTGTTGGAGTATGTCATTATAGTGAAACAAGCGCTATGCAAGAGACCAAGGTCAGGTGATTAGAGAGCGACTTAGGAGGTGCATATGTTACAAGTGGATTTATGCTAACTGGGAAAAAAAGATATGCATGTGGGTTCTTGAAAATTATGTAATCTTTCTCACGCTTGATAATAATACCTACGGAATAGACATCCAAAGCCAAATTCTTCAAAAGTGTGTTCATCCATAGGGTACAAGGTGCAGATAATATCATATGGCATTCTGATATATAGTCTACCTGATCTAGGATAACCACACCTCTTCCATCAGTGTTATCTGCTAATTCCTTCAGGGCATGTCTTTACCCTCCATTTACACGCACTAAGCGAGCAGACAATTATCAGGAAGTGCCGTCCATAGCTGCCTGCTTGCCAGTGGAGGTGAAGAGCTGCATTTACATGTAGTGATCTGCTCCACTGTATGGGGATGAGAAATAGCTGGTGCCATCATTCATCCTCATACAAATTCATTGTTTCATCTGCTTCCCAGAAACGATGATTTAATGTGCTGCAGGAAAGACCATTTCACCCAATGAATGAGCATTCCTCTGGTCATCAGCAGCACATTTATACAGGCCTATTATTGGGAACGAGTGTTCGTAATGACGTTTGTGCCCGATAATGTGCCCAAGAGTTGGGCCATCTAAACTTTCCACAAGGCTTGTAGAGGTGTCAACATAGGATCTCCTACTTTGGGTGGGCCTCAAAGAAGATTGTGGTCTTAGGTCAATAAGTAAATAGTCATTATTTCCCTACATACGTACTGTAGTTTGGTTTGTAAGTGCAAAATGCCAGTTGAAGGGGTATTCTGGTTATAGAATACCCATACTCGGCTATCTCTGGTGCCCCCATAGAAATGAGTGGAGAGGCAGTGCTTCCATTTTAGGGGTCTCTACAGGGTACAGGGCTCCCGTTCTCATGATCAGTGGGGCCCCCATCGATAGGACCCCCACAGATCTGATAGTTATCCCCCATTGGATAACTATTGGCCTATTGGACCCTGGTCATTGGGCTTACCCATAATGCCTTCCAGAAAGCCTCAGCCAATTAGGCAGGGCAACAATGATGTGTCATATGCACTATATAATATTCCAAGCAAGGAATCCATGTGTATGCTGAGCTTGTACATTGATGAGACAGGACGTCTAGCAGAGCAACGGCAAAGAAAGATTTATCTTTAGACAAACAATAAGGTTATGTTCACACAACGTATATTCTTAATCCGCCTACAAAATTCAGCGCATTTTTCGTGTGGTTAATGATGCTTTTTTTTACACTTTTATTTTAACCAACACAAAACTGTTTTTTGGCATTCATTTCAGTGAGGAGTCTGCCACTGAGAATCTGCGTCAAATAAACTTAGTGGGAACTGGCCCTAATGCTATTTTTCACTGCTTGCACTGCACATCTAGATTTAAAGCTACAAAGATCAGCCTTGATGGTGCGAGGATCCTAGTCGCCACTATTTATCAAAAAAGGCCATATCTGCCTTGTACTCTTGCATGGCGGAAAACATAGGCCGCTCCTTGGAATTGTTGCTGTGCACTGAGGTGCGTACCACCCTCAACATGTGGAGCAGCTGTTATGGCCAGGGACAGTACATGTCCTTCATGGCCCACAGGGTTAATGTTTTTTGCTGCAGTGGTGATGATGCAGCACAGCAATGAGGCCAGGTGCAAGTGACACCTCCACGGCTGAGCTGGTCTACTTTCCACACCAGGTGCTTATCCACCTCCTCCTCAATGGATATTTTCCTTTTCCCAATAGAAACAGGGCAGAGCATTGCTTCCACTCCCCCTAACTCCTTTCATGTGTCTAAACTGAACACTGCCATGCTGTCTTACAACTGATGGGCTTAGGTGAAAAGGCCACACTACAGATCACTTTCTGCATCAAGCAGCAAATTTCACACTGGACGTCTCCCAGCCAACTACAACTGGGCAATGTGGTCAGTGACAATGGTAGGAACATCATGGACTAGAAGTGATAGAATGGTCTGACTTTGCATAGCTTGTTCCAACTCACGGGGATTCCACCTTACATAGTATGCTGGAGCATCTGTATTATCACATCATGTACCATTGTTCAGGAGTGGCAGCTCATTTGAGACGCATGTCACATACTCAAGTCCTTCAAAGATTTATGAGTAGGGACAACAGCAACATTGATGTCATCCTGCTGTTAATTTAATTGATGCAACAAAAGATGCTTGCTGCACTATGGCTAAAGATGAAGCTGCGTGGAGTTAGATGAAAAGTTATCACTTGAGAAGGATGAGGAGGAGTTGGTGGTGCAGGGGGAAATGGAATATTGACATGCACATCTAGAAAAGGTTGACACTCCTAGAAGACATGACACTGGCCAATCATCAGGGGCTGGCTGGCAAATTTTAGCCTGGGGGGCAAGCACACAGCACTGGCCCATGTGTAGCGGCCCGCCTTAACCGGTTTAACTCCGCCTACCATATAAAAGCGGTATAGGTAACTGGGCTTTAAATCATTAAAAGGCAGCAGCCGGTTGTGTTGTCATGTTGGGATCACACGCACATGTGCAATCCCAGATACAGAACATTACTGAGTCTATAGCAACAACCTGATCATTACAGGGGCAAGATTTACCAACTCCTGAGATGAAGAGACTCCATAATGGGATCTGATCAGGAAGCTGCTTCTCTACCGGACAAAAAAGTTTTGCGTGCAGGACTTTTCTGTCCGGTCTTTTTGACAGAATCTGTGACAGTGGCCCGAACTCAGATGTGAATGAATGGTATTAGATTGAAGTATAGCATCAGATGCATGTATAACACACAAATACAGTACCAGAACCAAGATCACTACATACATACACCAGAACCAGACCTATAAGTCAAACACAGCACCAGAACCAAGTTCACTACATAAATACAGCACCAGAACCGTGTGCAGTACATTTATACATCACCAGATTTTAAAAGTTCAGCACAGATACCATCTGAGTAGTCAGGTCAGCCCTCACCATATGAAACTACAGCTCCCAGCATGGCCTGAACAGCAGTAAATGACCAAAACAGCATGCTACCACCTATCATCAGCTGTAGATCATCCAGGAGACTACAGCCCTCATCATACACAGTCAGTAGCAGAATAATCACTTCCATTCAGTGACTTACAGATGACACCTCCTCCATCTGGTTCAGACCACCATGATGACATCTCCCGGCCACAATTCAGCACTGCAGATTTTGCCGAGAAGATGTCTTTAGCTTCTCTCTTTACCAACACATTGGCGCCCTGCAGACTGACACAGACTCATCTCAGTGCCACATGCTGTGCCCTGTATATAACAGCAGGATTAGTGCCACACACAGGGCCCCCAATGGTAGTGCCACATACTATGTGCCCTCTGTATATAGTGCCACATACTCTGTGCCCTCTGTATACAGTGTTACATGCTCTGTGCCCTCTGTACATAGTGCCACATACTCTGTGCCCTCTGTATACAGTGCCATATGCCCTGTGTCCTCTGTATATAGTGCCACATTCTCTGTGTCCTCTGTATATAGTGTCACATACTCTGTGCCCTCTGTATATAGTGCCACATGCACTGTGCCCTCTGTATACAATGCCATATGCTCTGTGCCCTCTGTACATAGTGCCACATGCTCTGTGCCCTCTGTATACAGTGCCATATGCCCTGTGCCCTCTGTATACAGTGCCACATGCTCTGTGCCCTCTGTATATAGTGCCACATGTTCTGTGCCCTCTGTATACAGTGCCATATGCTCTGTGCCCTCTGTACATAGTGCCACATACTCTGTGCGCTCTGTATACAGTGTCATATGCCCTGTGCCCTCTGTATACAGTGCCACATTCGCTGTGCCCTCTGTATATAGTGCCACATGCTCTGTGCTCTCTGTATACAGTGTCATATGACCTGTGCCCTCTATATATAGTGCCACATACTCTTTGCCCTCTGTATATAGTGCCACATGCTCTGTGCCCTGTGTATATAGTGCCACATGCTCTGTGCCATCTGTATATTACCATATGCTCTGTGCCTTCTGTATATAGTGCCCCATGCTCTGTGCCCTGTGTATATAGTGCCACATGCTCTGTGCCATCTGTATATTACCATATGCTCTGTGCCTTCTGTATATAGTGCCCCATGCTCTGTGCCCCCTGTATATAGTGCCACATGTTTTGTGCCCCTTATAAATAGTGCCTCTTATATGTGCTCCCTTTATGTATAGTGTCTTTTCTATGTGCTCCCTTTATGTACAGTGCTTCTTCTATGTGCCCCTTTATGTATAGCGTCTCTTCGATGTGCTCCCTTTATGTACAGTGCTTCTTCTATGTGCCCCTTTTATGTATAATGCCTCGTCTATGTGCCCCTTTATGTATAATGCCTCTTCTATGTGCCCCTTTTATGTATAGTGTTTCTTCTATGGGACCTTTTTGTATAGTGTCTTTTCTATGTGCCCCTTTTATGTACAGTGCTTCTTCTATGTGCCCCTTTTATGTATAGCGCCTCTTCTATGTGCCCCTTTTATGTATAATGCCTGTTCTATGTGCCTCCTTTATGTATAATGCCTTTTCTATGTGCCCCTTTATGTATAATACCTCTTCTATGTGCTCCCTTTATGTACAGTGCTTCTTCTATGTGCCCCTTTTATGTATAATGCCTCTTCTATGTGCCCCTTTTATGTATAATGCCTCTTCTATGTGCCCCTTTATGTATAATGCCTCTTCTATGTGCCCCCTTTTATTTATAATGCTTCTTCTATGTGCCCCTTTTATGTATAATGCTTCTTCTATGTGCCCCTTTATGTATAATGCTTCTTCTTTTTGTATAGTGCCTCTTCTATGTGCCCCTTTTATGAATAATGCTTCTTCTATGTGCTCCCTTTATGTATAATACCTCTTCTATGTGCCCCTTTATGTATAATACCTCTTCTATGTGCTCCCTTTATGTATAATGCCTCTTCTATGTGCCCCTTTTATGTATAGTGCCTCTTCTATGTGCCCCTTTATGTATAGTGCCTCTTCTATGTGCTCTCTTTATGTATAGTGCCTCTTCTATGTGCCCCCTTTATGTATAATGCCTCTTCTATGTGCTCCCTTTATGTATAATGCCTCTTCTATGTACCCCTTTATGTATAATGCCTCTTCTATGTGCCCCTTTATGTATAATGCTTCTTCTATGTGCCCCTTTATGTATAATGCTTCTTCTATGTGCCCCTTTATGTATAGTGCCTTTTCTATGTGCCCCTTTTATGTATAGTGCCTCTTCTATGTGCCCCTTTTATGTATAATGCCTCTTCTATGTGCCCCTTTTATGTATAATGCCTCTTCTATGTGCCCCTTTATGTATAATGCCTCTTCTATGTGCCCCTTTATGTATAGTGCCTCTTCTATGTGCCCCCTTTATGTATAATGCCTCTTCTTTTTGTACAGTACCTCTTCTATGTGCCCTCTTTATGTATAGTGCCTCTTCTTTTTGTACAGTACCTCTTCTATGTGCCCTCTTTATGTATAGTGCCTCTTCTTTTTGTACATTGCCTCTTCTATGTGCCCTCTTTATGTATAGTGCCTCTTCTTTTTGTACAGTGCCTCTTCTATGTGCCCTCTTTATGTATAGTGCCTCTTCTATGTGCCCCCTGAATACAGCGTACACACACTGTATTATAATACTCTGCAGAAGCTAGAATGTAGTGGGTAACAAAAAGTGTGACATAACTGGTTACATGTTCCTGAAGGTCAAATGACAAGAGGCATAATAGATGCAGTGGGTACAGATATATAGTATATACAGCAGTGCACTGATATGTGCGGTACGAGTTACACCTTGTATTTCAAATATCAGTACATTGCTGTATATACTATATATCTGTACACACTGCGTCTATTATACCTCATACCTCACATATCAGTACACTGCTGTATATACTATATATCTGTAGACACTGCGTCTATTATACCTCATACCTCACATATCAGTACATCGGCTGTGTATACTATATATCTGTATCCACTGCATCTATTATACTTTTATAATACATGCAGTATATACAGATATATAGTATATACAGCAGTGTACTGATATGTGAGGTATGAGGTATAATAGATGGAGTGTGTACAGATATATAGTATATACAGCAGTGTACTGATATGTGAGGTACGAGGTATAATAGATGCACTATATACAGATATATAGTATATACAACAATGTACTTATATGCGAGGTACGAGGTATAAATTACACCTCATATCTCACATGAGTACACTGCTTGGATACTATATACCTGTATACACGACATGCATTGTACATCGTACCTAACATATCAATACAGTGCTGTATATACTATATATCTATACACACTGTATCTATTATACCTTGTAACTGATATATCAGTACACTGCTGTATATACCATATATCTGTATATACTGCATCTTTTATATCTCGTTAAAGATGCTGTCACGAGGGGAAGACAAGGGTGGTGAACCCTGCACTGAACCCCTCCTTCTTTCCCTGCCTACTTGCCTCAGTCGGCCCTAGGCGGCCGCGGACAACCACGAAGGCGGTCCCTACACTGGATAAGTGCGCAGGAGGGAAAGGGAACACAGGGACGGACACAACACAGACAGGACAAACACAATGGAAGAGTAGTCAGCAAGCCGGGTCAAACACAGGAGGTCACGTAAATACCAGGGGTGAAGCAAAAGAGAGGTCAAAGTCCAGAATCCAAAGTCCAAATCCAAGTAACTATCCAAGCACAAAGGTCGCACGAGCACTGATCAAAGGGGTAACTAATCACAGGCGATTTGAGAGGGCAACTGGACTGCTTTAAATAGCCCTCCAATGGGTCATGTGACGGGGCCAGCGTCACATGACCTCATTTGCATAATGAGCGCTGGCCAAACGTGACCAGCGCTCAAATATGCTACAAATTTGGCCATGTGGCGTGGCCAGCGCCACATGACCCAATATATAAAGGCAACCTATATAATATATACTCTGAGCGCTGACTTGCCGGGCCAGCGCTCAGTACCGCCCACCGCTCGTGTCTAGGGGGGCGGGGACGCCGGGCACACAGCATCCGGAAGCGCGCCCGACGCTCCCCGCCTCTCGTCACTATGGAGACGAGGACGCATGTCGCGTCCTCGCTCCGTGGTAGCGGAAGTCCGGCGGCGCTGCAAGCGGGGAGCGCGCCGCCGGCTTCCCGTGACAGTACCCCCCCTTCACGAGGGGCCACCGGACCCTTACCAGCGGGAGCAGGTTTATCAGGATGCTGCAGGTGGAATTTCCGGATGAGCGAATCTGCATGCATCCTGGTCAACGGCACCCAAGACCTGTCCTCCGGCCCGAATCCCTTCCAGTGTACAAGGTACTGAAAGGAATTCCGGACCTTCCTCACATCAATGATTCTAGCAATCTCGTGCTCCACTTGTCCCTCCACCTCGACCGGAGGCGAGGACTGTTCCTCTGGACCAACGGGAGCAACATAACGCTTCAGCAAAGACATATGAAAAACATTATGAACGCGAAGGGAGTCAGGTAAACATAATTCAAAAGATACCGGATTGATCACCTTGGTGATCCTGTATGGACCAATGAAGCGAGGCGCAAACTTATAAGATGGTACTTTCATGCGTAGATTTTTTGTCGACAACCATACCATGTCCCCCACCTTGAAATCCACACCCTTAGAGCGTTTCTTATCAGCCTTAGTTTTTTGGATACCTTGGGCCTTTTCCAGGTTCAACTGAACCTGTGCCCAAACTGTGCACAGTTCTTGAGAAAAAACATTGACCTCTGGGACAACCGAAGAGGATGAGGAAAAGGAACCAAAGCGCGGATGGAAGCCCATATTACAGAAGAAAGGTGAAACCCCAGAGGAGGAATTCACTCGGTTATTAATAGCAAATTCGGCCAGAGACAGGTATCTGGCCCACACAAGCTGGTTATCTGTCACATAACATCTGAGATACTGCTCAACAGATTGATTAAGACGCTCAGTCTGACCATTGGTCGCCGGATGAAAGGCCGACGAAAAGGACAAAGATATTTCAATCTTCGTACAGAAAGCTCTCCAGAATTTAGACACAAACTGCACCCCCCTGTCCGATACAATATTCTCTGGAATACCATGCAGTTTAACTATGTGGTCCAAAAATACAGACGCCAAGACCTTAGCAGACGGTAATTTACACAACGGAATAAAATGACACATCTTGCTAAATCTGTCAACCACAACCAAAATCACAGTTTTGCCCTCAGAGCAAGGTAAATCCGTGATGAAGTCCATGGACAAATGCGACCATGGTCTGCTAGGAATGGGTAATGGACGCAGCTCACCCATAGGCCGTGTCTTGGGATTCTTGGACCTGGCACAAGTATTGCACGCAGTTACGAAAGCCTGAACATCCCTGGAAATCGATGGCCACCAATACTGCCTAGAGACTAACTCCTTGGTGGCATTGATACCAGGATGACCACATAATACAGCGTTATGGCACTCACCCAGCAGTCGCAAACGCAAATGAGCCGGCACAAACAATTTGTCATTGGGGGTACCAGTGGGAGCGAGATGCTGTCCTGCTGAGATTTCAGATGCCAGATCAGACGAGGTAGCGGCCACGATGATGTCAGTCGGCAGGATGGGCTCAGGAGGGACGTCAGGAGGCTGATACGCCTGAAAGCTTCGGGATAAGGCGTCAGCCTTAATGTTCTTGCTTCCTGGTCTAAAAGTAACACAAAAATCAAAACGGGTAAAGAACAAAGCCCACCTCGCCTGTCTGGGATTCAAACGTTTAGCAGACTCCAAAAACATAAGATTTTTATGATCAGTGAGGACCACAATGCGATGTAATGCCCCCTCCAGGAAGTGACGCCATTCCTCAAATGCCCACTTAATGGCCAACAACTCCCTATTACCGATATCATAGTTTCTCTCCGCAGACGAGAACTTGCGGGAGAAAAAGGCACATGGCTTAAGGTTAGTTAGGGTGGAAGACCCCTGGGACAGTACTGCCCCAACCCCATCCTCAGATGCATCCACCTCAACTACAAAGGGCTCACTCTGGTCAGGCTGGATTAACACAGGGGCCTTAGTAAAACACTGTTTTAGCTTCTCAAAGGCTTCAATAGCTGCAGGGGGCCAATTAACTAGATCCGCTCCCTTACGTGTCAGATCAGTAACTGGTTTGACCACCAATGAAAAATTTTTAATAAATTTGCGATAAAAGTTCGCAAATCCTAAAAATCGTTGGAGCGCCTTAAGGGAGGAGGGTCGCACCCAATCAAGGATGGCCTGCACCTTAGCTGGATCCATTTTGCAAGAAAAAGGAGTCAAAATGTATCCTAAAAAGGCCACTTCCTGAACACCAAAGATACACTTCTCCCCCTTGACAAATAGCTTATTTTCACGTAACACTTCTAACACTTGCCTGGTATGAGAAACGTGAGATTCCCAATCCGCCGAAAAAATAAGGATGTCATCTATGTAGACAATCATGAACCTCCCAATAAAAGGTCTGAAAATGTCATTGACAAAATTCTGGAACACAGCGGGTGCATTGCTTAGCCCAAAGGGCATTACTAAATACTCATAGTGACCCTCAGGGGTATTGAAGGCAGTCTTCCATTCATCCCCCTCCCTGATTCTAATCAGGTTATAAGCTCCCTTCAAATCCAGCTTAGAGAACCAGCAGGCGCCTTGAATCTGGTTCAATAAGTCCGGAATAAGGGGCAGCGGGTACCTGTTCTTGACCGTGATCTTGTTAAGTTCCCTGTAATCAATACAGGGCCTCAATCCTCCATCCTTCTTACCAACAAAGAAAAATCCGGCCCCCATGGGGGAAACTGAAGGCCGGATATGACCCTTGGCCAGACTCTCCTTAAGATAATCCCTCATGGACTGCCGCTCAGGAGTGGAAAGATTGTAAATACGGCCCTTAGGATACTTGGAACCTTCCGTAATCTCAATAGCACAATCATATTGCCGGTGAGGAGGGAGGAACTCAGACTCGGACATGGAGAATACGTCCTGAAAATCTCTGATATATCCGGGCAGGATGAGAGACTCAGTGGTACCTCCAACCTGCAATATTGATTTGCAACATCTGGAACAATCACCTCCCCATTTCTCTAACTCACCTGCAGGCCAGTTGATCACAGGGTTGTGGTCCTGTAACCATGGCAGACCTAAAACGAGGTCAGCAGGTAGATCCCTTAGGATAAGGAAAGAGCAAGTTTCAGTATGGGAAATTCCCACAGTTAAGGAAACCTCGGGAGTACAAAACTCCACTCTCCCATTATTTAATGGGGTGGAATCTAAAGCAATGATTTGAATTGCTTCCCTTAAAGGAACTAGCGGAATACCCACAGATTGTACAAAATCAAAATTAATAAAATTAACGGCAGAACCTGAATCAACAAATGCTTGACCAACCCCCTTAATTTGATCATAGGTAACAGAGATAGGTAGCAAAACTTTCCTCCTTACCACCGCTGGAGTTACCTTACTTCCCGCCGGAGATCTCCTAGAGGGCGGAAGTTTGGGACACTGCTGGAGCCAGTGGTTCATTTCACCGCAGTAAAAACAGGCTCCCTTCAGGCGTCTCTGGTCCCTCAAGGTTCCACCTAGCTGCATGGGCTCCTCCGGAACTCTGGTAGGGGATGGACTTGGAAGAGGAATTTCAGGCAACACGGCAACCTGAGGAATACTTGAACGTTCCCTCAGTCTCTCTCTCACCCGTCGGTCTAGCCTAATGGCTAAGGTCATGGTCGCCTCTAAAGAATCAGGAGTCGGATAACACACAAGAAGGTCCTTCAGTTGGTCAGACAGCCCTACCCGGAATTGACTTCTTAAGGCTGGGTCATTCCATCCTGAAGAGACACACCACTTCCTAAACTCCGCGCAATAGTCCTCTACTGGACGGTTACCCTGCCGAATGTCCCTGAGCTGAGACTCGGCAACCGCAGTCAAGTCGGGCTCCTCATATAATAAGCCTAAGGCTAGAAAAAACGCATCTACAGTCTGCAGACTTGGGGAGTCAGGGGGTAACGAAAAGGCCCACTCCTGCGGATCACCCTGCAGCAAGGAAATAATTATTCCCACCCGCTGCTGCTCGGAACCCGAGGAGTGGGGGCGTAAGCGGAAATATAATTTAACGCTTTCCTTAAAGGAACGGAAGGCCTTCCGGTTCCCCGAAAATCGGTCCGGCAGCTTAACCTGGGGCTCCACAATGGGGTTGGATGCGGAGGGAGCCACTACTGGAGCGGATTGAATCTGCTCCTGATGTTGGAGCCTCTCGGCCAGGTCCTGGATTGCTTGAGCCATCCCTTGAACCTGGTCCGTGAGAGCCCGCAACTGCTCCATGAAATTTAGGCCTGTGATACTGTCACGAGGGGAAGACAAGGGTGGTGAACCCTGCACTGAACCCCTCCTTCTTTCCCTGCCTACTTGCCTCAGTCGGCCCTAGGCGGCCGCGGACAACCACGAAGGCGGTCCCTACACTGGATAAGTGCGCAGGAGGGAAAGGGAACACAGGGACGGACACAACACAGACAGGACAAACACAATGGAAGAGTAGTCAGCAAGCCGGGTCAAACACAGGAGGTCACGTAAATACCAGGGGTGAAGCAAAAGAGAGGTCAAAGTCCAGAATCCAAAGTCCAAATCCAAGTAACTATCCAAGCACAAAGGTCGCACGAGCACTGATCAAAGGGGTAACTAATCACAGGCGATTTGAGAGGGCAACTGGACTGCTTTAAATAGCCCTCCAATGGGTCATGTGACGGGGCCAGCGTCACATGACCTCATTTGCATAATGAGCGCTGGCCAAACGTGACCAGCGCTCAAATATGCTACAAATTTGGCCATGTGGCGTGGCCAGCGCCACATGACCCAATATATAAAGGCAACCTATATAATATATACTCTGAGCGCTGACTTGCCGGGCCAGCGCTCAGTACCGCCCACCGCTCGTGTCTAGGGGGGCGGGGACGCCGGGCACACAGCATCCGGAAGCGCGCCCGACGCTCCCCGCCTCTCGTCACTATGGAGACGAGGACGCATGTCGCGTCCTCGCTCCGTGGTAGCGGAAGTCCGGCGGCGCTGCAAGCGGGGAGCGCGCCGCCGGCTTCCCGTGACAGATGCAGTGGGTACAGATATTATGGTCACTGTGTGAGGTATTGGGGGTTGTAATTAAGGTTATGGTCAGTTTTTGGGTTAGTATTACAGTTCGTATATTAGGGCCAATATTGGGGTTAGGCGTAGTACTAGCATTAGGGTCAGTATTAGAGTTAGGGGTTAGTATTGGGGTTAGGCCTAGTATTAGCATAAGACTACATTCAGACAACAGAAAGTGTTTTGCAATAAAATGAATGGGTCCGCAACTGTTCTGCTAAATTGTGGAACGGATGCAGACCCAGAAAAACGTCTGTATGCACCCATAGGGCTAGTATTAGAATTAGGGTCAGTATTAGAATTAGGTGCCAGTATTGGGGTTAGAGTCAGCATTAGGGTACATTCACACGACCATATTTCCATGCGGACAGCACACCGCAAAAAAGATCCGCAGTCAATAATCCTATACTATTAGGATTATAATCCTAATACTAGCTCTGGCCACATGCGGTCCGCAAAATGCGCAACGCACATGGCCGGTATCTGTGTTTTGCGGATCCACAATTTGCAGACCGCAAAACACATGCGGTCATGTGAATGTAGCCTTAGGGTTAGGTGTCAGTATTAGGATTAGGGGTCAATATGGCATAGTATTAGAGTTAGGGACAGTATTAGGGGTCAGTATTAGGGTTAGAGACAGTATTAGGGGTCAGTACTAGTGTAGAGGTCAGGGGCCAATACTAGGGTAGGGGTCAGGGATCAGTATTAGGGGTCAGTACTAGTGTAGGGGTCAGGGGCCAATACTAGGGTAGGGGTCAGGGACCAGTATTAGGTGTCAGTACTAGTGTAGGGGTCAGGGGCCAGTACTAGGGTAGGGGCCAGTATTAAGGGTTAGTACTAGTGTAGGGGTCAGGGACCAGTAGTAGGGTAGGGGCCAGTATTAGGGGTCAGTACTAGTGTAGGGGTCAGGGGCCAGTACTAGGGTAGGGGTCAATGGCCAGTATTAGGGGTCAGACAGGGCCAGTTTTAGGGGTCAGGAGCCACTGGCAGGCTTAGGGCGTCATATGCATAGAATGGGGGAGGGTACTTGCAGTTGATGATGTCATCGCGCCGCCTACATAACATCAGTGCGCCGGCCGGGAATAGCAGAGCAGGGAACCAGTGTTTCCCTTGTCCGGCCGGCACTGCTGCAGGCTTAATTGTATCTGTGTCCAGTGGATGCAGATACAATTGAGTAGAGGGGCCACAGCGGCCCTGGATCTACCGGCCCGAGGGGGAAGTGCCCTCCTGCCCCCCGGTCCAGCCCGCCCCTGTCAATCATTGTAGTGCGAGTCAGAGACTGGAAGAACTGGGTCCTCAGGCACACTGACCAATATGACAAGTTGCATGTTTGGTTGCTTATGTGCTGACAGGTTGATCGTTAGCTTCAAGCAAATTGACGACTACTGGCTAGCCATTGTTACTGTAAAAGCAAAATGGGGGAATGTTTTCCTGCTACTGAAAGAGAAGCAAAACTGTTGTAGCAAGTAACAGAAGCAGCAGCCAATACAGTTTGCTGAACATAATGGAACAGTTTTTTTTAATTTACACGACAACCTGAAGCACAACAGTAAATGGATAAAGAGCTGACAAGGGGTTGGATAGAGCCATTGGAGACCTGTGTCATAAAAAACTTTCAGGGTAATCTGAGCACTTTCCCTTGTACCTGATACAGCAGAATTCTAGCTCAAATTAAGGCCAGAATCCTTGTGTATGTTTCTAGTTCCAAATTATGTCCCTGATTTATCACTTCTTAGTTCCAGAATTCTGATGTCAAAAAGTCACAAAATTGGGGTTGACTTCAGATTTATCATTGAGATTTTTTTAAAAAAGTCACAAAAAAAAAGTTGCAATCTCACTCCAGTAGGAGGGTGGAGTAGGAAAACCAGAGTAGCTTTTCAGAATTTCTGGATATGGCATAAAATACGCCAAAACTGTCTTCAAATATTCTCTTCATAAATTCCCCCCCGTGTGTTTTCTCAGATGCTTGACAGGGGTTGGTGTGGCTTATTACTGTTACGGATCCACTGATTATATAACAAGATTGATCATGTGGAACCACTACGCCAAGTAAGGCCCCTTTCACACGGGCGAGATTTCCGCGCGGGTGCAATGTGTGATACGAACGCATTGCACCCGCACTGAATCCTGACCCATTCATTTCAATGGGGCTTTTCACATGAGCAATGTTTTTCACGCATCAGTTCGCCGTTGAAAATCGCAGCATGTTCTATATTCTGTGTTTTTCATGCAGCCCTGGCCCCATTGAAGTGAATGGGTCTGCGTGAATGCAATGCGTCATTCACTGATGGTTGCTAGGAGATGTTGTTTGTAAACATTCAGTTTTTTATCACGCTTGAAAAACGCATCAAAACGCTTCACACCCGCGTGGAAAAAACTGAACAAACGTACGCAATCGCAGTCAAAACCCCTATACAGGTATGTGGACTTCGCTGATAAGCGACCAGCCCACTACCTCCTGGGATGGTCCTGGTGTCCAGAGGCGCACCAACAGGGGGGTCCAATGGGTCGATACAGATGCCTGTGCTGCGGCAGGCGAGGGAGAGGCGTCTCCCTTCCCTGTTCTTCTGATAGGCTGCAGGCACTAATGGCTGCGGCCTATCAGAGGCCAACTCAGGCAGCGCGATGACGTCATTATCATCGCACCGCCTGAGCCGGGCAGCACACAGCGCGGGACACAGGCCGGAAGAGGCCTGCACCTCATCGCTGCTGATGGAGGTAAGTATTAGTGGTTTTTGTTTTTTTTCTGTTTTTTTTTTTTTTTCTTAATAGATGCCACATTATAGGGGGCACCTGCTGGCATTTCTCACTGGCCCATTTTTTTTTTTTTTTTTTTGGGGTGGGGGGGGGCTTGCACTATGGGGGCATCCAGGGCCGGACTGGCCGTCTGGCACTTCTGGCAGATGCCAGAAGGGCCGCTGCCCTCTGTGGGCCGGTCCAGTCCACCCTTGCAGGGCCGCACCGCCAATTAGGCAGGTGCGGCGCGGCCCTGCGCATAATTGCGGGCGTCAGCGGGGCAGAGGGAGATGAGCGCTTCCATTGTGGAAGCGCTCATCTCCATAGTCATCTGTATCGCCGTCCTCTGTATCGCCGTATTGTACTGCGGCAGGGGAGGGAGAGTCGTCTCCCTTGCCCGTTCCTCTGCGCATAATTGCGGGCGTCAGCGGGGCAGAGGGAGATGAGCGCTTCCATTGTGGAAGCGCTCATCTCCATAGTCATCTGTATCGCCGTCCATCTGTATCGCCGTATTGTACTGCGGCAGGGGAGGGAGAGGCGTCTCCCCTGCCCGTTCCTCTGATAGGCTGCAGGCCTAGTGCCTGCAGCCTATCAGAGGCCGGCTCAGGCGGCGCGATGACGTCATCGCGCCGCCTGAGCCGTACAGCGCGGGACACAGGCCGGAAGAGGCCTCATCGCATCGCTGCTGGAGGTAAGTATAAGTGTTATTTTTTTTTTATTGTAGCACCGACCGGAGCTCTATTGGGGGCACATGGGGGCATTTTACTGGCACATGGGGGCATTTTACTGGCACATGGGGGCATTTTTACTGCACTGGGGCATTTTTACTGGCACACTGGGGGCATTTTTACTGCACTGGGGCATTTTTACTGGCACAACGGGGGCACTGGGGGCATTTTTATGGGCACTGGGGGCATTTTTACTGGCACATGGGGCACTGGGGGCATTTTTACTGGCACATGGGGGCATTTTTACTGGCACAATGGGGCACTGGGGACATTTTTATGGGCACTGGGGGCATTTTTATGGCCCACTGGGGGCATTTTAACTGGCACTGGGGACATTTTTACTGACACAATGGGGCACTGGGGGCATTTTTATGGGCACTGGGGGCATTTTTACTGGCACATGGGGCACTGGGGGCATTTTTACTGGCACTGGGCATTTTTACTGGCACATGGGGCACTGGGGGCATTTTTACTGACACAATGGGGCACTGGGGGCATTTTTACTGGCACTGGGGGCATTTTTACTGGCACATGGGGCACATGGGGGCATTTTTACTGGCACTGGGGGCATTTTTACTGGCACATGGGGCACTGGGGGCATTTTTACTGGCACTGGGGGCATTTTTACTGGCACATGGGGCACTGGGGGCATTTTTACTGGCACTGGGGGCATTTTTACTGGCACTGGGGGCATTTTTACTGGCACTCGGGGCATTATTATAGGCATTGGGGCCATTTTTACTGGCTCATGGGGCACTGGGGGCATTTCTTACTGGCACATAATTTGGGGGGCATCTATGGGTGGGGAGCACTTCTTACTGGCACATTATTGGGGTGAAATTTTGGGGGCCCTTCTTACTGGCACGTTGGAAGCATTATTACTTCTGGGGCACAGTGGGGACATTAGTACTGTTGGGGGCACTATTACTAACAAGTGCACTCTGGCAGAGAATTATTAGTTGGGACTTTGGGGGGCACTATTACTGTGGGGGGCACCCTGGCACAGCATCAGCGCAGTTATTTCCTGGGGGACGTTATGTTCACACTATTACGGGACACTATTTGCTGGGCTCAGTTATTTTAGGGCATTTTGTGCCAATAATTATTGAAGGGCACTATCTGTGTGGTACTAGTGGCACAGTACTGGGGGTGTAGGATGATTTGTCCAGAAGACGGGAGGATGATGGAAAAGTAGTAAACTAAGATTTTTTTTCTGTCAAACTGCAGAGATGAGAAATGGCTGAAAAATGGCGTCTGGTCTGAAAGGCGAAGATGAGGAAAGAAAAGATCTACATCAGAGGAGACGTCACTGGATGTAAGAGGTATGAGGCGCTGTATTATACTGGATGTAAGAGGTATGAGGCGCTGTATTATACTAGATGTAAGAGGTATGGGGCGCTGTATTATACTGGATGTACGAGGTATGAGGCGCTGTATTAGGCTACATTCACACGAACATTGTGTTTTGCGGTCTGCAAATTGCGGATCCGCAAAAAAAGGATGATGTTCCGTATGGCATCCGTTTTTTTGCAGATCCACTGTAACAATGCCTATCCTTGTCCGCAAAATATGCAGATCGGAGGCTGAAAAAACAACTGTGGTGTGAATGTAGCCTCACCCTGTATGTTCTGTAGTGATATATGTAATGTTAGGAGGGAAAAGGTTAGTTTACACAGGGTGATGTGCGCCCGACAGATTGGATCTTTTGTACAAACCAAGCGTTTTACTCGTTCGTCGGCTGATTAGGGCCACTTTTACACGGGCCGATTATCGGCACTACCGTTCCTAGGAACGCTTTTTCGGCCGATAATCGGCCCGTGTAAAAGGACCTTTACACATCAATCTGTGTAATAGGGCCACTGATGAACTGAAAGACTTTTGACATGTCACAGAGACATATCAAAAGTTTTGATCAGTCCGGGTCTGAGTTCTAGACCCGTACCCTATCAGGAGATATAGCTTTTCCATCTCTCTCTGCAGGGGGCGGTTTATTTACCTTGTTTGGTGTGGTTTACGTTTATTAAATTATTATATTTTAATAATTTTTAGGGCCTCTAAAAGGGTTGGCTGTGACTTTAAAAAGTCGAGGCATGTGGGCCTCTTTGATTTCAAAATGCCAGGGCTGAATTTCAGTCCCAGTCCGGCCCTGGGGGCATCTGAGGGCATTTATTTCTTGCCCATTTTGTGGGGGGCACTACTGGGGCATTTCTTACTGGCACATTAAAGGGGGGGACCATGGGGGAGAGGAGCACTGTGGGGGCATCTGGGGGCTCTAAAGGGGCCTTTTTTTATTGGCACATTATGGGGGGCACTATAGGGGAGAGCGGCACTATGGGGCATCTGGTGGCACTATAGGGGCATTATTTGGGGGCACAATGGGGGAGTGGAGCACTATGGGGGCATCTGGGGCCTCTAAAGAGGCCTTTTTTATTGGCACATTATGGGGGGCACTATGGCATCTGGTGGCAATAAGGGGGCATTTTTTACAGGCACATGGGAGACACTATAGGGGAGAGCGGCACTATGGGGTATCTGGTGGCACTATAGGGGCTTTATTTGGGGGCACTATGGGGGAGTGGAGCACTATGGGGCATCTGGTGGCACTATAGGGGCATCATTTGGGGGCACTATGGGGGCATCTGGTGGCTCTTAAGGGGCATTTTTTTTACTGGCACATTATAGCATTATAGGGGGCACTATGGCTTCTGGCACTAAGGGGGCATTTTTTACTGGCACATTATGGGAGGCACTATGGGGGAGAGCCGCACTATGGGGCATCTGGTGGCACTATAGGAGCATTATTTTGGGGCACTGTGGGGGGCATCTGGTGACTCTAAAGGGGCATTTTTTACTGGCACATTATAGGGGGTACTATGGCATCTGGCAATAAGGGGGCAATTTTTACTGGCACATTATGGGGGAGAGAAGCACTATAGGGGCATCTGCTGGGGGCAGCAAGAAGGGGCATTTTTTACTGGCATATTATGGGGGACACTATGGGGGCATTTACTGGGGCACTATATAAGGGTATTTTATACTGGCATACATTATGGGGACATTAGCTCAACTGTGGGCACTAAGCGGGGGTATTTCTTGTACTGTCATATTATAAGGAGAATTATTACTACTAGGGGGTATTATGGTGAGCTTTACTACTACTGGGGGGCTATGGGGAACATGATTACTAGTATGGGCACTATGGGGGCATTATTACTAAGTGTGCTCTGAGAATTATTTCTATTGGTGGGATTTTGGGGAGCACTGTTACTTTGAGGGGCACCGTGGCACAGTATCAGTTTAGCACAATTATTTTTGGGGGATTATCTTTATACTATTAGTGTCCGGACGCAGTTATTTTTTAGAGCACTGTGTGCCAATAATTGTTGAAGGGGGCACGATCTGTGTGGTAGTTGTATTTTCAGGGGGACTGCTACTGCAGTATAGTATTCGGGAGCACAGCATCGGGGGTGGCAGGAAAGGGTGTTCAGAAGATGTGAAGATGATGGAAATGTGGGAAACTAATGTCTGTTTGTATCTCTGCAGATACGAGAGATAGCTGAAAAATCTTCATGGCGGTCTGGTCTGAATGGAGAAGATGAGGAAAGAGAATGTCTACAACAAAGGTGACATCACTGGATGTAAGAGGTATGGGGCGCTATGTAGGAGAGGAGATGCTCCGGCTCCTCCCTCTGCCATTTGCAGAAGGAGGATTCAGAGCTGGGTGAGGACAGCCAAGGGGGGCAGCAGGTCATGGGCAGGTGGCGGATGGTGGTGGGGAACCACAGGCCTTGAGCACGATCTGAGGAGAGGGGAGGATCTTCCTGGATGTAGCCTGCTCTTGTTTATTGTATAATGTGAAGCAGGCAGTGCAGCCAGGACAGGCCCTCCCCTCTCTGTATGATGTGTAGAGCCGGGCCTCAACAATATCATTTCAGCTGTACAGTGTTTGTTGGGAGTGGCCTATTATATTTAGGAGGGGCTTATAATAATGGGTGGGGCCATTTTTTTAGCTTCGGTAAATGGGCGGGGCAAAACATGGCGCAGCGCGCTATGCACCCCGCATTTTTTGCTTGTCGGACCCCCCCTAGAAAAATTTCCTGGGTGCTCCCCTGTTGGTGTCCCTCAGACCCCGAACACAGGCAGGATCAGGAAACACACAAAACCACAGGCACTGTCTGAACAAGAACTAAGACTAAAACATACGTAGGTCTCTGGAACGCCACAACAGGCAGACTGGAACAAGGGGAGAACACCAGACTGGGTGACAAACCTGAACAGAAACAAACAAACAGAGAAACAGACAGACCACGGCAGGAACACAGAAGTTAGACATGACACAGACACAGGTCTGACATACAGGCTGGCAAGGACTAGACAGACAACATAATGACAGAAGCAGATACAGGAACTATTGCTGTTGCTCAGCCAAGGGGCAGGATAGACAGATAGAACATATAGCTGAGCTTATTAGACCAAAACACCCGAAGGTGCCCACAACCAGAAAGGAGAATTAACCTCGACATGGACCACAGAACACCCAACAAGCAAGGACAATTAACCCCTGCCTTGCCAAAAAGAACAGAGAGGAGAGACATACACAATGGACAATTTCATACCACAAAGTACACATAACACAGAGGCGAATATGCACTGCCACACCAACAAATCGACCTAGACATATATCCACCATTATACAGCAACCAGCCCACACGGAAACAAGGGGACACCATAAGTATCCACGGCCAGTACGCACAAGACAGAGGCAGATGCACACTGCCACACCGACACATGGCCATAGATACACACCACCAGAATCTGGCAACAGCCCAAATGGCATACAACGGACCACTGAACAAAGACCCAAAGTTATCATACAGCATTCGCCACCGTGATAAATCTGGCACAACTTTAAACTGCCCGGTCTGAATATTAGACTTCATGCCCACGACTATATCCATTTTGAAGTCCTCAAATCGAGGATCTAATCTTGTAGAAATATTTTATCATTGTCCTCAAAACAGACAAGACTAGGACATGTTTTTTACAGGTGCCTTGGAACGGACATAAGGATGCCGACAGCACACAATGTGTTCTCTCCATTTTTTGCAGCCCCATTGAAATGAATCGGCCTGCATATGATCCACAAAAAAAAAATCTGGATCGGTTGTGGACCAAAAATATGGACGTGTGCATGAGGCCTTAGACAGGATTAGTAAATCTGCCCCACTGACTTCAGTCAACAGATTAGTGGCAAGAGTTTTTTGATGACTTGCAAGGTACACTGATGTAATTATGTGGCTCCATGATTAATGGTACAAAAAGATAGCAACATAGGGGGGAATTTATCATTAGGAGAATATTTGAAGTCAGTTTTGCTTCAGTCTGTGTTGGAGTACTTTGTGCCACATTTATCAAATGTCACAGGTTGTTTGATAAATGTGGCTTGTCCTTAAACCTAACACTTCTGTCTAGAGAAGTTCCTCCACTTTTCCTACTCCAGCCTCCTCCTGGAGTGAGATTGCGACTATTTTGCGACTTTTTTAAAAAGTCGCAATGATAAATTTGGAGTGAAACTCATTAACATGGCTAACCACACCCACTTTTCCACCCATATTACAAAACTGGAGTGAGTGGTGTGCACATGCAAAAAGTCGCAAAATTTTGCGCAAAAAAGTCGCAAAAGCCCTATTTTGCGACTTTTTGATGCCAGAATTCTGGAGTGATGGTATGATAAATCAGGGCCATAGTCTATAAGGCTGAAAAAGACATCTGTCCATCCAGTTCAGCCTGTTATCATGCAAGTTGATCCAGAGGAATGCACTCATTAAGGATCAAGATAAGGATTGCTACATCTGTACTTCCTGCATACTTGGGTTAGTGGATGCTACAAAGCCTGTTGCACCAGTTCTTTGCAAGCATACAATTGTGCTTTTAAGGAAGAGCTTATAATTACAGGCAGCAGTCAATTTTTGTACGGCTTAAAGAGGACCTTTCACCACTCCTGACATGTCCTATTTTAATAGCTTCATGCATTCCCCATGTAATAAGAATAGATGTTACAGAATTGTTATGTCTGTATGTTGTGCCATTCCTTTATTATTTCTACTCGAAGTTATGAGTGAATTGCTATTTGTCTTCAGTAAGGGTACAGAGGTGTGTTACCAGTTGGGGATGTGTACCTGCACAGTGTGAAAATGACAGCACTGATTGGATAGAGTCAGTCTGTGCAGGTACACACCCCCAACTGGTCACCTCCCCTCTGTTCCTTTACTGAAGACAAATAGTAATTCATTCATAACTTCTAGTGCAAATAATAGAGGAATGGCACAACATAGAGACATAAGAATAGATGTTCCAGAATTGTTATTACATGGGGAATGCATGAAGCTATTAAAACAGGCATGTCAGGAGCGGTGAAAGGTCCTCTTTAAAGGGAACCTGTCACCTCCAACAGACACAGAAAACTGTTAGCATTACCTTACATTAGGCCCCAGTGTTTTACTAATCATGCCTTTCATCCAGTGAATTGATCCCCCTAACTTGATGAAAACGATGTTTTAATCCCCATCAGCGTGCTCTCTCCAGTCAGCTTGAAGTCAAGGGGGCAGCGGCCTCCTTGCTTCAAGTCAAGTAAAGCACGCCCCTCTTGCCAGTGATTGACATCCTTGCTGTGGTGCGCTCCTTCTTTCTGCGCGATCCCGGCTCCTGCACTCAGCGGGCAGGCGTGCGTGCGGGCATACAGGCAGGCGTATGGGTGGGTGCGCACACGCGCGCTCGCTGGAATTGCTGAGGCCTGCGCAGTGAGCAGATGAAAGCTGGCTGAGTGCAAGAGCCGGAACCGGGATCGCAAAGCATCGTGCAGCAGGCCACACCAAGGATGCCAATCACTGGCAAGAGGGGCGTGCTTTACTTGACTTGAAGCAAGGAGGCCGCTGCCCCCTTGACTTCAAGCTGACTGAAGAGAGCGCGCTGATGGGCATTAAAACACCGTTTTCATCAAATTAGGGAGATCAATTTACTGGATGAAAGGCATGATTAGTAACATACTGGGGCCTAATATAAGGTAATGCTGACAGTTTTATGTGTCTGTTGGAGGTGACAGGTTCCCTTTAATTTACACAAAGAGGTTTCAGTAACAGTAGTAAGGACTTCTTATACCATTATTTATTACTTATAGACACAAGAACCAACAATTTAGGGCTTATTTACACATCCGTGCCCATGAAAACATCCGTCACAAGAAGGTCAGTGGTTCATCCGTGAAGATGTCTGAAGAATCTGTGTCTTGTCTGCGTGTCCGTTTTTTAATCTCCAGGCATCATCCATATTCCATGCAAACTGCTAGGCTGAAAATTCATTTTCAGAGTATCTCATGTTTCTGTGTTTTTTACACTGATCCACAGTAGCAAATCACTGATGTTTAACTCCTTAATGACGAATGACGTACTATGTACGTCATGATGTGGTGTTAGTTACCGCATCATGACGTGCACAGTACGTCATAAGCTCCAAGTGTCACCGCACGTACACTTGCATGTAAACGGGTGTTATTTTTTCATAAATAAAGGTGACATATATTGACTCAAATTTATGACTGTACAATGTGTCACAAGAAAACAATCTCAGAATGGCTTGGATAAGTAAAAGTGTTCCAAAGTTATTGCCACATAGAGTGATACATGTCAGATTTTCAAAAATAAGCCTGGTCACGAAGATGCAAAATGGTCATTAAGGGGTTAAATAAACACATTAAAATCAACGGTTACGTATGCTGTCTGTGAAGAACATGGACAGCACAAGTCAGTGATTCACTGACATCTATGACCTTAGACTGGTCTCAAGTTAATTTGGCCAATGGCTAATTCTTCCTTGTCCGACCATGCATGTATTCTGAACGGGAACATGGGAATGAGCCACTACCAGGCACCTCTTTCTGCGGCCAATCTCCCTGAGAAGAAAAGGATTGGCAATTTTGAAATTCGACAGTCCAATCTTTATCTCCCCTGACATCTGTCATCAGGGGATAGCTAGGAGATCCCTATACATACTGGTGGATTTGGAGAAAAACATGTAGGCCCTGTACAAGCTTCTTTATAAATTACCGCACTTGCCTCCTCTGGCTCTCCATGGGCCATGATGAAATCTATGGCAGCTCGGGGGTGCCATAGTTTTCAGTTATTATTTACGCCTGCTTCATAGACTTGGCGATGGCAGAGTAAAATGCAGATTGCGACTAGAAAATGCATTGAAAAGTCACAAACCCGCAAACAGACGTAGTGTGTATGGCCAGCTTAACTCTTCTGTCTTGTTCTTATCTAGCACTAGGTTTTGAGTCTATCATTATGTTATTAAAGACTTGTAAATGTAAATTACAATGTATAATGAATAGTTATTTAACTTTCTAATGACCATATTATTCAGTTCCTCACCCTGTGAAGATCTCTAATTATAATCCATGAATTGAAATGCCCGTCTTATTGATTGAAAAAAAAATCTTCTCACAATACAATTTTTTAAACAATAGTCAACTTAGAGTTAAAGTCAACCTGTCACCATGAAATACAGAGCAATCTGGAGTCAGCACGTTATAGAGCAGAAGGAGCTGAGTAGATCGATCTATAGTTTGTTGGAAAAGATTCAATAAAACTTGTTATTAATACATTTAAATCTTTGATCTTACTGAATTCAGTTGTACATAGGGCCGTCTTATCAGTGATTGATACCATTTTACCTGTGTAGGTGTGTATACAGAGGGAGCTGTCGGTCACTTATAGTTGTCCATGGGGAAGGTGTTATCACCTCTCTGTGTAAGTGTGTATACATTGATGTCAGTCACTGTTAGTTGTACATGGAGGAGGTATTATTGGTGATTCATGGCATTCTCTGTGTAAGTGTGTATACAAAGATAGTTGTAAGTCACCAATAGCTGTACACAGGGAGATCTTTCACAAGGAATGCCATCAATCACTGATAACTGTGCATACAGATATAGATGTCACTGATTACTGTACACATAGCTGTGTTACCAGTGATTGATAGCATTCTCTGTGTAAGTGTGTATACATACTGTAGATGACAGTCACTGATAGCTGTATATGAGGGTGCTGTAATCAGTGATTGATAGTATTTCCTGTGTAAGTGTGTATACAGAGATAGCTGTCAGTCACTGATAGTTGTACACAGGGGAAGTATTATCAGTCATTGATAGCATTCACTGTGTAAGTGTATATACAGAGATAGATGTCAGTCACTGATAGTTGTACACAGGGAGGTGTTATCAGTGATTGATAGTATTCTCTGTGTAAGTGTGTATATATAGATAGCTGTCAGTCACTGATAGTTGTACACAGGGAGGTGTTATCAATGATTGATAGCATTCTCTCTGTAAATGTGTATACATAGATGTCAGTCACTAATAGTTGTAGACAGTGATGGTATTATCAGTGATTGATAGCATTCTCTCTGTAAGTGTGTATGTGTGTGTGTGTGTGTGTATGTATATATATACACACACACACAGTCACTGATACACACACAAAGAATGCTGTCAGTCACTGAAGTATTATCAGTCATTGATAGCATTCACTGTGTAAGTGTATATACAGAGATAGATGTCAGTCACTAATAGTTGTACACAGGGAGGTGTTATCAATGATTGATAGCATTCTCTCTGTAAGTGTGCATACATAGATGTCAGTGACTAATAGTTGTAGACAGTGATGGTAGGTATTATCACTGATTGATAGCATTCTCTCTGTAAGTGTGTATGTGTGTGTGTGTGTGTATGTATATATATACACACACACACAGTCACTGATACACACACAAAGAATGCTGTCAGTCACTGATAGTTCTACACAGGTAAGGTGCTAACAGTGACTGACATCTATCTATATATATACACTTACACAGAGAATGCTATCAGTCATGGATAACACTTCCTCCGTGTACAACTATCAGTGACTGACAGCTATCTATGAATACACACACATAGACTGCTATCAGTCACTGATAGTTATACACGGAGGAAGTGTTATCCATGACTGATTTAATACTCTGTCTGCGGCTAGTTTCACATCTGCAGCATGTAGATCTGACCGCCTGATCTGGCAGACAATGCCCGAGAATCGAACGGACACAAACTGCAGCGTGCAGCTGTTTGTGTCCAGCCAATTCTCCATTTTTGCTGGAATGCAGCAGGATCTCCACCGGACCCGATTATACTTGATGGAGCTGGTGGGCATTCTTTTTGTATCTGTCAGTGGCAGATACAGAGAATTCCGGTAGGCTTTTCTCTGCCAGAACAGCTTGCCGGAATACACATTGCAGATGTGCAACTAGCCTTTGCGTATATACAAAGATAGCGGTCAGTCACTAATAGTTGTACACAGGGGAGGTGTTATCAGTGATTGATATCAGTCTCTGTGCAATGGTGTATACAGAGATAGCTGTCAGTCACTGATAGTTGTACACAGGGGAGGTGTTATCAGTGATTGATAGTATTCTCTGTGTGTGTATACATAGATAGCTGTCAGTCACTAATAGTTGTACACAGGGGAGGTGTTATCATTGATTGATAGTATTCTCTGTGTGTGTATACATAGATAGCTGTCAGTCACTAATAGTTGTACACAGGGAGGTGTTATCAGTGATTTATGGCATTCTCTGTGTAAGTCTGTATACATAGATAGCTGTCAGTCACTGATAACTGTACACAGGGGAGGTGTTATCAGTGATTGATAGTATTCTCTGTGTAAGTGTGTATACAGAGATAGCTGTCAGTCACTGATAGTTGTACACATGGGAGGTGTTATCATTGATTGATAGCATCCTCTGTGTAAGTGTATATATATAGATAGCTGTCAGTCACTGATAGTTGTACACAGGGGAGGTATTATCAGTGATTGATAGTATTCTCTGTGTAAGTGTGTATACAGAGATAGCTGTCAGTCACTGATAGTTGTACACAGGGGAGGTGTTATCAGTGATTGATAGCATCCTCTGTGTAAGTGTGTATACAGAGATAGCTGTCAGTCACTGATAGTTGTACACATGGGAGGTGTTATCATTGATTGATAGCATCCTCTGTGTAAGTGTATATATATAGATAGCTGTCAGTCACTGATAGTTGTACACAGGGGAGGTAATATCAGTGATTGATAGCATCCTCTGTGTAAGTGTGTATATATAGATAGCTGTCAGTCACTAATAGTTGTACACAGGGAGATGTTACCAGTGACTGATAGCATTCTCTGTGTAAGTGTGTATACATAGATAGCTGTCAGTCACTGATAACTGTACACAGGGGAGGTGTTATCAGTGATTGATATAATTCTCTATAAGTGTGTATACATAGATAGCTGTCAGTCACTGATAACTGTACACAGGGGAGGTGTTATCAGTGATTGATATAATTCTCTATAAGTGTTTATACATAGATAGCTGTCAGTCACTGATAGTTGTACACAGGGAGGTGTTATCAGTGATTGATATAATTCTCTGTGTAAGTGTGTATACATAGATAGCTGTCAGTCACTAATAGTTGTACACAGGGGCTATTTTAAGTTAAGAAAGAACAGAGGTTTAATTAAATAAAATAAACATGCTGAATACTTTCTCACAAAACTAGATATCATCCTTCTCAGTTCCTCCTGCACTATAACATGCCGCTTGCAGATTTCACCACATTTCATGGTGAAACAACCGCTTTAAAATGTATGATGCAAATTAAAAACCCTTGAACTAATGGTTGGTGCTCAAGTCTGGTGTCTTTTAAGTCGGTATTACACGGTCTGATTTTCAGATCAGTTATCGGGAACAAGCAATCAGGAATGCTTGTTCCCAATAACTGTCCTGTAAAATTGTCCTGCCGATGTATGAGCCTCACTTGTTTGTCAGGTGATTGCATCTTTCATTCAGAATGGAAAATGCCAGTTCAGCAGCAGTACATCTGGTTGTATAATCAGGGATCTGATACCAATAATCAATAGAAGGAATTTGTGTGGTTGTAATTGTTCCTCTCCATATACTCTGCATCACCAGTGAAATAATAAAGTGATGTAAATGAGCACCAATCAAGGAGTTATCATCGATTGATGCTCATCCTGTAATAGTACCCTTAGAAACTGACTGATTACCCAATGCAAAACTGCTTTGACATTTTTTCTGGATCAATTTAACTTTTTATCATAAACAAAATAATAATATTTGTATATCAATGAACAGAATGGCCAGCCTTTCCTTAGAGCCTGCTTTGCATGTTTAAAGACGATTTCTACCCAAAACCTGGAAATGGCCATAGGTAAATCAGAATTTATAGAGATAGTTAAAGCTTAGTAATTGTTTATTATTGGCATTTTACTGTTGCTAGTTATATTGGTAGTCACTTTTAGTAACAATTGCTACTCAGAAACTGATGACTGAACACGAAGACAAAAAAATAAAGAACCACATTTATAAGTGATAACAAATATAGCTATACTTTCTTTTTTGGAAACATGCCAATATATCTGCAAGTAAAAGAAAATGATTTTGGCTTCCACTCTAGCTGCATAGTTCTGTATAATCACTGGTACAATTCATGAAAGGGTGAACAAAAAATTTAATTCAGTTGTCCTCATATTTGTAATTCTAGATTTCAACAAACTTGCCAAACTGCTTTATTTTACATACCATATTTTTCTAACTATAAGACGCACCTAAGATTTGGAGGAAGAAAATAAGAAAAACATTTTTCCAGCAGACCTCCAAATCAGACCCCCATTCTTCATCAGACCTCAGAACAGACCCGAAAATCAGACCCTCAAGCTCCATCAGCCTCAGTCAGAACTCAACCTCAATTAACCTTAGATCAGACCCCCTCCCAGCCTCCATTAGCCTCAGATCTGCCTCCCATCAGACCCCCCAGCCTTCATAAGACTCAGATCAGATCCCCAATCAGCCTCAGATCGGACCCCCCAGACCCAAAGAGCTTCAGATGGGACCCCATAGCCCCCATAAGCCTCAGATTAGCCCCCATCAGATTCAGAACAGACCCCCAATCAGAATATCTCAGATCGGACCCCCTCATAGCCCCAATCAGCCTCAGATAGCACCCCCAGCCCCCACCAGACCTCAGATCAGATCTTTAAAAAAAACAAACAAAAAAAAAAAACGTACCTGGCTTGCAATATATATCCAGCACTCTCCAATCCATCGCGTCTTCCGGGTCCCGTTGTGTACTTTTCTCCCATAAAAAAGCCGCCACTGTTTTCATTGAAGATCTCAGTAATTTGTCGCAAACAAATTTTTTTGTAAAATTCAGCAAAGCAGCTGAATCTATGCCGAAAGCTATGATATTTTTACTGCCCGGTCCTATCAATCAAAGTGGAGAGAGCGCTTACAGTTAGACTGACGCTGGATACGCTGAAGTTATGTAGAGGCCGGATCCACCGCCAGTGCAGGGGCCTATTAAGACTGCCGCTGAAAACACCGGTCTTAATAAATTACCCCCATAGTCACATTTATTTCAATCCAGTCCTGAAGGATGACCACCTTTAGTGCTTTGATGCTTGTTGAGGTATGATGTTGAACAGGTCTCTTCAAAAATCTTCCTAGGTGCTCAGTAGGATTGAGGTCAGTAGGACTGAAATCATTAAATGTGGTGATGAGTCTTGATTGGTGAGGATTTTATCACTAAAACAAGTTGTTAGAAGCACTCACACAGACAACTGTCTCTCCTCACTGTTCCAGGTGGGCTCATAGACTTTCCACTGAGCCCATCATCAGCAGTGTGGATAGTGCTCTGTGTGAATGTTTCTAATTCTTCATTTTAGTAGTCAGCAGGGGTCTCAGCACTTGGACCCCCCACAGATAAAATCCTGAGGATAGGTAATCAATATCAGATCATTGGGGGTACCTTTCATATCAGCTTTTTGAAGGGGCTGCGGCACCAGTGCAAGTGCTTCAATGTTCTGTACTCCAACACTGTACGATTAAAGCTTTTGTCCTATTCAATGTAAATGGCATACAGTACAAATTAATTTATGGAGTTATTATGTGAAGTCTCGCGAGACTTCACAAAGCAATAACTTTGGCTCATCGGAGCCAATACATTCTAGCAGCAGGAGCTCTGTACAGTATTTGAACAAAGTTTTATGCATGACATAAGGGCTCATGGGCCCTGGTGCAAGAGTTCATCTTGGGCCCCCTTTTCCTCAGTGCTTTCTGTGTCTTCTTATGCGGCACAAGGGTCTTTGGGCCCCCTCAGGCTCCTGGGCCCGGTAGCGACTGCTACCTCTGCACCCCCTATAGCTACGCCCCTGCATATTGATATTTCATCCGAAGTCGATTCGCTCGTCCCTAGATGTTTTCAAAAGTTTGCAATTTTACACGGACCTATTGGCTTGAATGAGTCTACTGTGAAAATTCAAAATAGTGCATGGTGTAAGTTTCTCTGATTGGACTGATTGTTCATGAATAAAATTGGACATGTGAATTGGACTGTGTGCTGTCCGTTCTAAACATGGATACCACATGGATGTGCTAATTACTTGTCTGAATGAGCCCTACGTCCCGAAGACACTAAATAGGCTGGAACTTAAGAAGTTAATGAAGACAGTCAAGATTATAATTAGCAGTGTCAAATGGTCTTGGTTTTCATTTTAATAAGCAGCAATAATTAAACTCTATTTTCTCATACAATAATGATAGTAACATACTTATCATAATTATCACATAATGAAGCAAAGCAGAACAATTATGCAAATATAAAATAACCCTACTCACCATTACACAGCAGTTCTTGTAACACTCATTAGCTTTATGTTTCCTCCCAACATATAAATCTTATTTCATATAGTTTTTATAGCCAACGTACTCTACTACTACTGACTTCCATGTTATGCAAGTTTCAGCACTAGTTTCAGCTTTTAAAGGAGTTCTCCTGGCTTTTTAGGGGCTCACACCACCGTATGAATGGGTCCGCATCCGCTCTGCAATTTTGCGGAACAGGTGCAGACCCATTCATTTCAGTGGGGCTGCAAAAGATTCACAATTTGCGGACCCCAAAACATGGCACGGTCATGTGAATGCACCCTAAGAGTCCAAACTATCTTCATTCCTGTGGAATGAGCCCCTGCTGTATACATTGAATCATTGTATCAGTGAATACACAGCATGCACAAGGCCGGGTGTGCCTCCTATGGAAGTCTGGCTTTCAGAAAATGGAGATACAAAAATTATTTTTTTTTCAAAAATGCTTTATTATGTAAAACTGAAACAAAAAATAAAATAAAAATATTCATATATGGTATTGTCACGTCTGTAATGACCTGCTCTATAAAAATAACATAGGTGAATACCATAAAAAAAACAAAAAATAAAAACTGTGCCAGAACAGCCATTTTTGGTTACCTTGTTTCACTAAAAGTGTAATATTGAGCAATCATATGTACCCCAAAATAGTGCCAGTAAAACTGTCACCTTATTCCATGGTTTCCAAAATGAGGTCACTTTTTTGGAGTTTCTACCGCAGGGGTGTATTAGGAGGTCTTCAAATGCGACATGGCAACTTAAAATTATCCCAGTGAAATGTGCTCCACAAAAACCATATGGTGCTTTCTTCCTTCTGAGCCGTGCGTTTGTTTGGCTGTTAACCCTTGATGTGTTACAAGAAAAAATGGATTAACCCTGCTATGGAACAATGAAAAAAATCACTGCTTTGGTACCATGAGGTCTATATGACCCCAGGCTCAAAATCGTCATATTTTATTAAAATGAACATGCTGGCTGTTCAGAATAATCAAGTTTTATTCTGTCATCATTTCAGAATACAGTTATGAAATCAAACGTAACTTTGAAGTGATTTATTTGTCATCATCAAACACAAACTGAAATTTATACCAAAATGCTTTACTAATAACTAAAAGTATTCAAATTCAATAAAAAAAAATGCACAATAACGGCAACTGTGTGGATTTTAGTAAAAACATAATGACAACGAATGATCTGGCAATAAATGTATCCCTTGCATTCACTGCACGTCATAGTGCCATGTTCTTCACAAATGAACTTTTTTGCAGTCATTGCAAACAAATCTGGTGTTTTTGTCCTTCGATCGAGGACAAACATAGCACCGTTTGCGCTGTCCTGTAACACTGCTGGTATCACTTGGAATGTCTGATGGTACCTGCAAAATGCCACAGCTACGGATGATTTGCTTGACATCCTTATCACTTATCCTTATCACTATCGCTATCGACATTACTAGAAGCATCCAAATATGCCAATATTTCATCACGAGTCATCACAGTTCGTCTAGCCATTGTTTCTTTACAATTATATTACAAAACCTGTGAATAAACAGAAAATATTCAACAAATAAATGTCAGACAATAAAGGTACTATAGGGTCAGGAGAGTCCCAAACACAGAAAATTGAAAATAACTTTGAAACAAAATTGAAAAACAAATTCAAAATATCATCAACATAAGCAGAAATATGTTACTTGAAAATACATAGAAGGTCAATCAGTTTTAGAAATATTTCAATTTATTCAGCGCTGGGGTCTATATGACCCTATGGTTCCACAGCAGGGTTAAAATGGAAAATCTGCCAAAAAAGGGAAGTTTTGAAATTTCACCTCCAATTTAGTTTCATTCTTGTGGAACACCTAAAGGGTTAACAAAGTTTGTAAAACCGCTTTGAATAACTTGTGGGGTGTAGTTTCTAAAATTACGGTAATTTATGGGTGGTTTCCATTATGTAAGCCCCACAAAGTGACTTCAGAACTGAACTCGTCCTTAAAAAAGTGGGTTTTGGAAACTTTCTTAAAAATTCCCAAGAATAACATCAACATAAAATAGAGATATGGAAAATATTTGGACGCTTTTTTCCGCCACACAATTCGCCGTATTGGAAATTTTTTTTTATATTTTAAAAGTACGGGTGTTTTCGGTCACGGTGATACCCATGATGTCTATATTTATTGTTATTTAGGTATTTATTTTTTAATTATACGGAAAGGGGGTGATTTACACTTTTATATTTTTTTTATTTTTTATATATTTTTTAACATTTTTTTTTATTTTTTGTGATTATTTTAAAGCTCAAATATGAGCAAATAGATTGTGTTTTTTATTTTTTCTTTAAGAGCAATGAGGGTTTTTTAATTTTGAATTAATGACCGAATTTGCTCATTTCTTATCCTGGCCTGCCATCTAGTGGCCAGAATAAGAATTGCACTTTGAAAGCTGTAAACCTCATCAGCGAGATTTACAGCATTCAGATCGTGTACAGACACCCCGATTGGCCACACGGGTGTCTGTACACCACCCGGAAGCGTACGCTTCCGGGTTTAGATGCAACTAGATGCCGTGATCACGTGTGATCACAGCATCTAAAGGCCTATGAAGACGCCGCCGATGCTGGTAAGTACCCGCAAGTCCCTGCTGTTAGAAACAGCAGAGACTTGCCGGCCATGACGCCCGCCGCACGTGCGAGCGGGCGCCATGTGTCCGCATCGCCCCAGCGCCGTACGTGTACGGCGCTGGGAGTCTAAGGGTTAATGGTGTATTTTGTGCCACATTTATGAATAGTTTGTTTGTTACATATGATGTAAATTGTAGATGAAAGGTTGATGTTTATGTTGTTAAATACCCATAAAGCTACGTTCACATTTGCGTACGGTATACTGATGAAGCAGAGGAACAGAATACTGGAATTGCCATATCTGGTAAGCCGGATACCAATCCACTATAATGGCATTAGTCAGATTTCCAGCATATATTCTAGCTTTCTGCCACGAAAATGCCACTGGAACTTTTTTTTTACAATTTTCTTTAGTCCCCTTAGGGGACTTGAACATACAGTCTTTTGATCGCTTGTACTATGCTTTCTAATACTCCAGTATTGACTTCAGAAGACCCAAGGCTGCCCTGCCAAGCACCTGGCACCCTGTGAATGTGTATGCAGGGTGCTATGCGGCGGATGTAGGGATCTCGCTCTCTCAGTGTAACCACTGCAATTGAGCTTGGCATCTAAGGAGTCAAACTGATGGGATCAGAGTTATCTCTGATCCTAGAGCCAGGTGTCTATTATATAATACAGCTGGAACCTGAATGCTATGGTGCAGGCCAGCTCCTGAAACCGCACCATCACTAAGTGCCAGCACCCTGTGAAGTAATAATACATCACACAGCATTAATGGGACAGTATTTGTTTTACGAATTATGTAACAGTGCTCACTGGGGCGGTAAAAATGACACATTACCTTTATTTACTGGTTCAGTACGATTACAGTAATAACAAAGTTATGTAGTTCTTGTCATGTTTTAATGCTTAGTAAATTCTTTGCATAGCCACATTCTAATACTCACTTGGCTCAACAGGCGTTTCATAGAATTTAGAAACACTTGGCTGTGAAAATGAAAATTGAGATATATTACAAGAAAGTGTCACTTTAGGCCCAAGTTTTTAATTTTCACTAGGGGTGAAAAGTGAAAAAGGACCCCCAATTTTTTACCCATTTACAATGTACAGCACCGTGCTTGGCGAGATGCCAGGAGCTGGCTGCAGGGAGTATGCTGGAACTCGAACCCTCGTCGTTGTCATAATAATGACCATTCCTGGATAACCCCTTTAAATAAGAAAAAGGAAACTCCCATAACCCCTCAAAGAATTTACCAATGGGTGTAGTGAACATTTTGACCCCACAGGTGTTTTGCCAAAAATGAACTCACAAATGATGCAAATTGAAAATTTTAGCACAGATATGACATTTCAGTGCCCGATATGTTGTGCCCAGCATATGCCGCTGTGAACGCACATGATTGTGTGTCGGCCAGCCCTGTTCTGCGGACAACAAATTGCGGTCCACAATGCACGGATAACGACTGTGTGGCCGCCATCTGCGGACCCGTTCACTTGAGTGGGTTCGCAATCCGCATCTGATGGTCCTCACTACAAAAAAAAGTACTGGATGCACTACTTTTTTTGTTGTGCGGAGGCACAGACAGAAAACCCACAGAGGCACTCCGTAGTGCTTCCGATGCCGGCCTTTGTTCAAGTGAATGGGTCTGCATCCGTGATATGGTGCGTACACAGCTGGTGCCCATATACGGCGGACCTGTTGTTTGCGGGCCGCAATACGGACACAGTCAGGCAACGGCCATGTGCATGAGCCTTTATGTTGTGCTTCCTAGTTTTCCCTACATGGCCCTAATCTTTTGCCTGGACATACAGCAGGGCTCAGGAGTAAAAGAGCACCATACGCATGAGAGGCTCAATGTGGTGATTTACGCATCTTGTGCCGACAACTTCCAAGAAATTGACCTCATATTAGAAACTACACTCCTCAAGGGATTTATGAAGAGTTGTAGTGTGTGCATTTTGACCCCACATGTGTTTTGCAGAAATTATGGAAGCCTGTCACTAGTTTTCACCCACCATAAAAATCATACCGCACTAGCTTTTAACTACACTATTAGATACATCTGATTTCGATTTTAAAGTAGCCCACGATACTTTAGTAATCCTCCATTATAGAATTGCCGCGCTTTCTGCAAATATGATGCCGACGTCATCTGCATTTCATCCCTAAGCCAGCCTCTAAGTTCCTGAGCGACAGCTCCTGTAACCCACCCCCGCTCAAGTCACGGCCCAAATACTGTGTATTCTCATAGTCTTTCCCTCACTGTTTATGCCATCTGAGACCCACCCTATCGGGTTCTACCGGTTACTGAAACGCCATACATGTGGGCATAAACTGCTGCCTGGCTACACTGCTGGGTTCAAAATTGAAAGACCACTGTAACACCGCTAGGATATGCCCCCATTGTCTAATAGGTGCAGGTCCCACCACTGGGACCCGCACCTATATCGAGAACGGAGCCTCAAAAGTGAAGAAGGGCGTACTGCACATGCGCAGCCACTCTCCATTCATTTTCTATGAGGCCGGCGAAAACAGCCGATCGCTGGCTCAGCTATTTCCGTTGGCTCCATAGAAATGAATGGGAGCGGGGGCTGCGCATGTGTGGTACGCTCCAATTTACTTCTATGGGGAGTCATCTTGGTGGTGGCCGGACCGGAGTCCTCCAGCCACCACCTTGCAGGGCTCCGTTCTGGATATAGAGCGGGTGCCGGCGGTGGGACCTGCACCTATAAGACAAGGGGGGCATATGCTAACGATATGCCCCCAGTGTCTATGATGAGACAACCCCTTTAAAGAGGACCTTTCACCTCTCCTGACGTGCCTATTTTAATAGCTACTTGTATTCCCCACGTACTAACAATTCTGGAGCATATATTCTTATGTCTCTATGTTGTACCATTCCCTTATTATCTCGACTAGAAGTTATGAATGAATTGCTAGCAGCCTGCAGTAAGGGTACAGAGGGGAGGTAACCAGTTTGGGGTGTGTCCCTGCACATAATGACTGCACATAATGACTCTATCCAATCAGTGCTGCCATGTTCAGACTGTGTAGGTTCACCCCCCCAACTGGTCACCTCCCCTCTGTACCCTTACTGCAGACTACTAGCAATTCATTCATAACTTCTAGTAGAAATAATAGAGGAATGGCACAACATAGAGCCATAAGAATAGATGATCCAGAATTGTTATTACATGGGGAAAGCATGAAGCTATTAAAACATGTCAGGGGTGGAGAAAGGTCCTCTTTAAAGGCCAGCACACATGTGCTTTATTGGTTAGATCATGTGACCTCCTTGACCAATCCTAGCCCTCCTGCACATATATAAGTGCTCAGCCCCCTTCCCAGATGCCTCGGTGCAAAGGTCCTTGTGTCCTGCTAAGGTTGCTGGTATTGCTGCTTGTGGTTCAGGAATCCGCTACCTGTTTGATCCCTTCCTGTTGCCTACCTGGATTGCCTGCCCTGACCTATTGCTTGTTTGACTTCACCTCTGCCTCATCCTTTGGTCCTGCATTGTTGCTCCTGGTAACAACTCGGCCTTCTGACTACCTCTGGACCTCTCTCAGGTACCTCTTGGTCTGCCTGGACCTGCTGCCTCGTGTGCCAATCCTCCTCAAGAGAGGGTGACCTGGTGTTCCCCTTGGTAAAATCTAACCCCACCATCTGGGGTACTGTCAAGAAGGAGGGGGTTTACTTAGACAATGCCCTTAGTGACAACCACCTTTTGGCTTTTGCAACAAAGATTTTGATTGATTGGTTTATTGGCGCCATATTGCTTTAGAACAGCCTCTGTGGACCAGTGTAGCCATTTTCTTGCAGGATGAGTTGCCATCATCATCGGTTCTATTTTCGGTTCTGCTTTTTGGGAAGCCAGATAAAGATAAGGCAGCAATTTCACATGTCACTGCTTTTTGACTTTTGTTATTGCAGTATATACTGTACTGTGAGATGTTATCCTTATTCTGCTGGTCAGTATGATTTCAGCCCACCAGTGGAATTAATTCTGGGGGCAATTCTGAGCAAACTCCTAAAAGGGTTCTCCTGGTATTATGAAAAATGTTACATTCCCTGGATGTATAAAAGAAAGATGGTTTTGTTAACACTTCCCCAAGTGAGGCAAGTATTCATTTCAGGGAGGCTCCACGGGGTACAGGTTTCCCGTTCTCATGATCGGCAATACGACCCCTCCCCCCCATCAGTTATCCAACAAGGGGATAACATTACATAACCGGAATACCCCTTTAAGCTGTCTTTAGGATCTGGGTCATTGGGGGAATTTATCAAAGATCAGTACTAGAGAATGCGATTCATTTGTGACGAAGTGCACACCTCATCATAAATTAAAGTGGTTATCCAATTTCTCAAACTGCTCCCCTGACACCAGATGTCTTCATTAGTGTACAGGGAGAAGTGGCGACGTGAGGACCAGGAGTGGCGCAGAGAGCGGGGTAAGTATATTACTGAGGGGGCCGTTTGAGAAACTGGATAACCTTTAAGTGCATCCTCAGGCAGTCTGTGCACCTAACCTGAAATCTACATCAGCTCACGGCTGCCAGACTTCGGTCATCATTTACGTCTGACACCTGGCGTACATTATGATAAATGTGATGGGCATTATGTCCACACCGACACTCTGCCCCCTTTTAGGAAAATGGTGAGGGCAATGTACAAACGCCACTTGGGCTAAGACTTGGCACCCCAGAAAACTGGCACAAAGCCTTTCATAAACTTTCTCAGTGAGGTTGCTCCGTACACTATATAAAATCTAATTATTCCACATGACTTGAGTACTGCCATTACACTGCCTGTGCCCTGAATCACTTCTTTCCCCACCACAGGGTGTGTTACTGACAGCACCAGCCCCAGCTTGCCCTCAAATATTTCCTGCCAGCGCCCTGGAAATGCCCAGTCTCCATGTTAGAGAGTCATAGAAGCACTTTATCCTCTTCTATAGAAATCTATTCATAGGCATAGTGGAAACATAAGCTGAGCTCGGAGCAGCTGCACGACACTCCCTGTAACGTGTAATGGCCGCAGCTCTCTCACAGGGGGACGTTCCACACCCTCATTTTCCCGCCCACACACTGCTGTGTATATGTAGACAGCAGGTCGGGGGAGTACTCGCTGCACTACACACAGAGGTGTCCTGACCAGGCTGACATCATGGTGCACTATGTGGAGAGCTTGGTAAGTCAGGGCGTTATAGGGTGGTATAATAGGAGTCAGCACTGACTGCCATGATCACATGCATGTTTAACTCCTTCCCTGCTGACTGGGAGCGGCACGGAGTGAAGGGACTGTCTATGTTCTGCAGTGTGTGGCGATTACATAGGCCTTGTTCACACCTCACGAACCGGGTCTGTATGGATGCAGACATGTTAGTTATTTGGTGGTGTTGGATGGGTTTCAGGCTCATATATGCCCACATACTTGTGACTGGCACTTTGCTTAGTGCAGCAGTGATGCCTGAGGGGCCGTGGATGACTCAGGGATTCTCAGGTGCATTTTCATGCAGTTATTGCTAAAGCAAGTACTGGAATTATAAATGAGTAATACAATTTTTTTTTTTTTTTTTTTTTTTATAGTTTTATATATATATTTTTATTTTATTTTTTTTTTTTACTATCCAGCACTGACACAGGCTTCAAAAAGCACGGTCCGTTTAATCCCTGAGGCGTGTAACACCCCTTACTTACCTCACAACTTTTGAAAGGGCAAAGGAGGATAATCTCAGTGACACGCCAAAAGAGCCATAACCCTGCCCATTGCCTGTCTATACGTGCCCAATCCAACTGAGTGCCCCACAAGCTCGTTATGACTCCTTCATGATAGAATTCACACTTGGTGCCCTATACAGTGGCGATGCCCCCATATAGTAATATAGTGCTCCACAAACTAGTTATGCTCATACCTCCCAGCTTTTGAAAAGAAGGAAGAGGGACTTTATATGCCGGCAAACTTTTTCCTCACTAGGCCATGCCTCTAACACTGCCCAAAACATAACTAAACACCTAATCCCACCCAGTCCCCTAAATGCCCCCACAGTCATTATTCCCCTTTATGCCACCACACAGTAGTTATAGCCAGATATGTACCCCCTCACAGTAACGATACTCAGGTGCCCCCTCTCATTAGTTACGGCAAGATAGGTGCCCCCTGATAGTGTTGTCCCATACTTTAAATAAAGTAATAACTCCTCCTAGCCCTGTTCCCCTGATAACCATCGTACCTTTCAGGGGGGTGCACAGACTGGTGCGTGGTGGACGGGGAGCTGACTGCTCCCTGCTTCACCACTGTGTCCAACTGTATCTCCTGATGAGGCACATATGAAATACCGCAGCCTTCCCTTCATTGCTTAGTGCCACAGGGAATTTACAGATAACCCTTTCACTACCATAGACTATTTCATTACAAGTAAAAGAAAAAAAATCTCTAAAATTGTCAAGTGGGGTTCCCTGATTTTCGTGGCGTTTAATAGGTACAACACAATGTGGAGCTCCACCAAGACTGCTACAATGGAAAGGTGATTTTGGAATCCGACTTCTATACTGATGATAAAATGAATAAATATGCTTAAAGGGGTTTTTTTTAAACAGTGATCATCCCCTATCCTGAGAATAATTTTTTTTATCTGGTCGTGGGGGGGCGGGGTTCAACCACTGATCACAAGGACGGGGTCATATGTTCCCGGTTTAAATTGAGCGGTGGTTGCGTGTGCCTGCTAGTTCTCCGTAACTGAACAGGACTGCGGGAGATAGCTGCTGCCATGTGCGACCACCTCTCCATTCAACCTGTGGAACCCCGGTTCTTGTGATTGGCAGGGTGTGAGCAGCCGGACACCCACCTTATCATCCACTGATGTCACTCACATGCCACTGTCTGACTACAGGTTTCTTTTAACAGGATGAATATAGGATCATTATTGAAAGTGGTGGAAATAAACTCATAGTGGTGGATTTTACCGCATCCTGGTGTGGACCTTGCCAGCATATAGCTCCTTTCTATGAGGTAAGTGGAAATTCTCTGGAAACCATACACTATTAGGCACTGAGAGTGGCTGCAAAGAGCATCAGGTGGTCTGGAGGACCCAGCATCGGGGACGCTATATGGACAGTCCATTGATTTCAGTGAGCGCTGTGTAATGGTCCACTCCTCCTATGGTGGCAGGTGATCGCAGGAATTACGGAAACAAGTCTGCCCTGTGTGACTGTACCCCAAGAGACAGAAGAGAGAATATACAAGTAGTCTAAGTTAGGGTTGGGTGATATCAAAAATCTTCCCACGATAACGATTTTAAGAAATTTATTGCGATAACGATATATATTGCGATAAATAGCCATTTATTAGAAAAACCATTTGGGACTACAAGGAGACGTGATACTGTATGGGGGGGCCACGAGGAGACGTGATACTGTATGGGGGGGGCCACAAGGAGACGTGATACTGTATGGGGGGCCACAAGGAGACGTGATACTGTATGGGGGGGCCACAAGGAGACGTGATACTGTATGGGGGGCGGCCACAAGGAGACGTGATACTGTATGGGGGCGGCCACAAGGAGACGTGATACTGTATGGGGGCGGCCACAAGGAGACGTGATACTGTATGGGGGGGCCACAAGGAGACGTGATACTGTATGGGGGGGCCACGAGGAGACGTTGTACTGTATGGGGGGGGCCACAAGGAGACGTTGTACTGTATGGGGGGGGGCCACAAGGAGACATTGTACTGTATGGGGGCAGCCACAAGGAGACGTTTTACTGTATGGGGGGGGCACAAGGAGACATTGTACTGTATGGGGGGGGCCACAAGGAGACATTATACTGTATGGGGGGGCCACAAGGAGACATTTTACTGTATGGGGGCAGCCACAAGGAGATGTTATACTGAATGGGGGCAGCCACAAGGAGACGTTATACTGTATGAAGGCAGCCACAAGGAGACGTTATACTGTATGGGGGCAGCCACAAGGAGACGTTATACTGTATGGGGGCAGCCACAAGGAGACGTTATACTGTATGGGGGCAGCCACAAGGAGACGTGATACTGTATGGGGGCAGCCACAAGGAGATGTTATACTGTATGGGGGCAGGCACAAGGAGACATTATACTGTATGGCGGCCACAAGGACACGTTATACTGTATGGGGGCAGCCACAAGGACACGTTATACTGTATGAAGGCAGCCACAAGGAGATGTTACACTGTATGGGGGCAGCCACAAGGAGACATTATACTGTATGGGGGCAGCCACAAGGAGACGTTATACTGTATGGGGGCAGCCACAAGGAGACGTTATACTGTATGGGGGCAGCCACAAGGAGACGTGATACTGTATGGGGGCGGCCACAAGGAGACGTGATACTGTATGGGGGCGGCCACAAGGAGACGTGATACTGTATGGGGGCGGCCACAAGGAGACGTGATACTGTATGGGGGCGGCCACAAGGAGACGTGATACTGTATGGGGGGGCCACAAGGAGACGTGATACTGTATGGGGGGGCCACGAGGAGACGTTGTACTGTATGGGGGGGGCCACAAGGAGACGTTGTACTGTATGGGGGGGGCCACAAGGAGACATTGTACTGTATGGGGGCAGCCACAAGGTGACATTATACTGTATGGGGGGGGCACAAGGAGACGTTATACTGTATGGGGGGGGCACAAGGAGACATTGTACTGTATGGGGGGGGCCACAAGGAGACATTATACTGTATGGGGGGGGCCACAAGGAGACATTTTACTGTATGGGGGCAGCCACAAGGAGACGTTATACTGAATGGGGGCAGCCACAAGGAGACGTTATACTGAATGGGGGTAGCGGCCACAAGGAGACATTATACTGTATGGGGGCAGCCACAAGGAGACGTTATACTGTATGGGGGCAGCCACAAGGAGACGTTATACTGTATGGGGGCAGCCACAAGGAGACGTTATACTGTATGGGGGCAGCCACAAGGAGACATTATACTGTATGGGGGCAGCCACAAGGAGATGTTATACTGTATGGGGGCAGGCACAAGGAGACATTATACTGTATGGCGGCCTCAAGGTGACGTTATACTGTATGGGGGCAGCCACAAGGACACGTTATACTGTATGGGGCAGCCACAAGGAGACGTTGTACTGTATGGAGGAGCAGCCACAAGGAGACGTTATACTGTATGGGGGCAGCCACAAGGAGACGTTATACTGTATGGGGGCAGCCACAAGGAGACGTTATACTGTATGGGGGCAGCCACAAGGAGACGTTATACTGTATGGGGGCAGCCACAAGGAGACGTTATACTGTATGGGGGCAGCCACAAGGAGACATTATACTGTATGGGGGCAGCCACAAGGAGATGTTATACTGTATGGGGGCAGGCACAAGGAGATGTTATACTGTATGGGGGCAGGCACAAGGAGACATTATACTGTATGGCGGCCTCAAGGTGACGTTATACTGTATGGGGGCAGCCACAAGGACACGTTATACTGTATGGGGCAGCCACAAGGAGATGTTATACTGTATGGCGGCCTCAAGGACACGTTATACTGTATGGGGCAGCCACAAGGAGACGTTGTACTGTATGGAGGAGCAGCCACAAGGAGACATTATACTGTATAAATCCTTGTAAATACATTGTAAGTACTGTTCATTTTGTGTTATCTCAAAGTGTGTGTGTGTATATGTAATATATATTCACACACTGCAACAGAATAATCACAGTGGCTAGACAGGAATTTTCTGTCCATAAGGGCTTGTTCACACGACAGTGTGTGTTTTGTGGTCCGTTTTTCACTGATCCATTGTTCTGCTTTTGCGTTCCATTCTGTTTCTGTTACGTGATTCCGCAAAAACTGTCCGTATGGCTTCAGTATGCTTTCCGTAGCTGTTCCTTGTTTTTGCGGAAATAAAACAGAACAATGAATAAGTTAACTTTAGACTCTAGTAGAAAATCACAGATCTGCAAAAACGGATGACATATGGAGGGTGTTCCGTATGCATTCCATATTTTTGCGGAACCATTGACTTGAATGGAGCCATGGACCGTGATTTGCGGACAATAATAGGACAAGACTCATAATCTTGCGGAACTGTAATACGGACATATGGAAACGGAATTCACACGGAAGACCTTTTTTTTTTTTTTGTGGACCCATTGAAATGAATGGTTCCGCATACTGTCCTCAAAAAAACGGAACAGACACGGAAAGAAAAATACGGTCGTGTGAACGAGCCCTAAACCTGTCACCTCTCCTGACATGTCTGTTTCAATAACTATTTGCATTCCCCATGTAATAACAATTATGGAGCATCGTATAACTCGGTGCTGTGCCGTTCCTCTATAGCTCCTGCTAGATACTTATGAATGAATTGCCTGCAGCAAAGATCCAGATGGGTGTGTCCCTGTGCAGTCTGACACTGACAGCACTGATTAAGTAGTGTGAGTGCAGGGACCCTCCTGAAGACTGCTGGCAATTCATTCATAGATTTCTAGTAGGAATAATAAATGAACGACAGACAGTCACAAGATTTGTAATTCCATGGGGAATGTGAGCTGGTACTAGTAAATATAATCACTGAGCAGTGAAATGTCCTGTAAATGTGACCCTTAGGCTCCTTCCCACTATAATCAGGGCCCTTTCTGCATTTGCTTAGTCATATGTTGACTCTGGAGCAATCATTTGATCAGGGATCAGCAACCTCCGACACCCCAGCTGTTCTGAGACTACAACTCCCAGAATCCTGCTTTCACTTCTATGGGATCTGGACTATTCATAAATTAGTATGTTGTAAGGGTAGGTTCACACCTCTCTTTAACTGATCTGGCAGAGGGACAGTTCACCGGATCCAGCCTACCCAGATGCTTCTGTTCACCACTGGATCCCATTGACTATGATGGGATCTGGCTGCTTACCTGTATGAGTCCTCAGTTTCAGCCAGACAAAAGCTGCTGCATCCACTGTTTGTCCAGCTGAAATCTGACACACGTGCTGAAAAGTGTCTGGATCCCCGCCAGATCCCATTATAGTCAAAAGGGTTCCGCCAGTGGACGGCAGTATCCGCCTAGGCCAGATCCGGTGAACTCTGACTATAGTTCAGCTATGGCCTTATAAAATTGTGCACACTGCTCCACTAGATTATACGTAAATTTGTTACCTGAACAAAATCTCTTCCTCAGTCATCTAGCTGAGGCACATGTTTAGTTATGTTTTCACCTACAGTAAAAAAAAAAATAATGGGACTAACATAGTTGCTCTTCGGACCTTCAGCACAATACCAATTCAGCTTTGTGCAGCCAACTGAGACAAACCAGCGGTTAGGCATCCCTTATCTAAAAGCTGTCGTCCTCAGATTATTTCTATCTAGAAGCAGAGAAGTAGCATTTCCCCAGTTCAGGAAAATGTTTTTTTACAGTAGAAATAAATTTTTTTTAAGTTATCACACGAAGTCTCACAAGACTTTGTAAAGTAATAACTTCAGCTCATCTGAGCCCATACATTCTAATACTGTACGGAGCTCCTTCTCTGTACAGTACTCAAAGTTTTATGTGATTTGCTTATCCCTAATAGTGTGTGTGTGTGTATATGTATAATATATATATTTTTTTTTTTTCCATCATTGCCTAAACCATTTGTTTGTTTTCCAGTCTCTTGCCACTAAGTACCCAGGAATTCTCCTGTACAAGGTTGATGTGGACGAAGCGGGGGTAAGTTACAGCACACATATACAATAGTTGCCATAGTGCACCATCTGCACCCAGCATGCATTGCACTGCAGTGGTGGAGCTACAGTATTGTAGTACTTGGGCCTTCTAGAAATGGAGGGATGCTGGTTGTAGAGTCAGCTTAGAGGTGTTTATCAAGATATTGGTCAGCCAAAACACGTTGTTAGGTCAGCATTATTTTCACAATCATGTGTTGTCTGCATCTTTTGTGGCCCCGTTGAAATGCATGGGTCTGCATCCGATCCGCAAAATTGCTTTACAGATGCAGACAGAAAAATATGGTTGTGTGAATGGGCCCTTACACTGAGGTTTTTCTGCACGTGGAAAGAAACATATAATTCACAATGTTTGAGGTAGCCTTAGAGTTTCTGCACATGGCTGTATTACAGATATGTGCATATATTCAGTGCCTAGAATGAAATTTCATCCCATGCTTTTGAGATCACACATACATTTCCAGGCAGAATCTTATTCCGTCCCTGACAGCCCGTGCACAATGGGCAATGATCAATTTGAATTCCCTGCAGCCCTGCATTTTCCTACCATATGCTTTAAAAGGGGTCGTTCATAACTTACAGTAGCACTCCCACAAAAAATGTTAGAAAGGTACAGGATGTAATCTGTAGTGAATATCTAGACTGTATTTGTGAGTTATTCCCTCCCTTCTGCTTCTCAGCTGTGTCATGTGACAAGCACTCTGACTTTCCAAATAACACAACATCTCATGTGTGGACAGGAAGTCTATGTCTCTATGCATTCCTATGGGAGCCTCAATGTCAGTCTCTTAGGAATGAATAAAGAAGTATCTGACTTCCTGTCCTGTGTCAGTTGGAGGTCAGAGAGTTGGTCACCTGACAGCTGAGGATGAGAAGGGAGGTTATAACTCATAAATACAGTCTCTGGTAAGAAGATTACCTTCACTACAATATACATCATGTAGCTTTCTAATGGGTCAGTGAGTAACAGTTTTTGTGGGCATTTTAATGATGCATCCTCAGGATAGGTCATCAATATAAGATCATTGGGAGTCTGACTTCCAGCACCTACACCGATGAAGTGTTGGGGGGTAGGCCAGGGTGCTTTGGCAAGTACTGTGGCGGTTTCCTCTGTCTGTGACACCACATCACCTTTGTTCAGCTCCCATTCACATCAGTGGGACTGCGTTTCAGCTGTACAATGTACGGTGCTCTCCTTGCTATACTGTGAGAGGCTGAAACTCTTGTCCAAGTACAGCTGAGGGGGTTCAGACCTCCCTTCCTGAAGGCTCATCAGTGATGAAATGCTGTGTCTATCTTCTGTTCCCACATTGTCACCTGGTCACTCGTTTTATGTTTTGCAGGAAATAGCATCTGCACATGGAATAAGGGCCATGCCAACGTTTCACTTTTACAAGGATGGAAAGAAGGTATGGCCTAACTGTTGTAAGGATAGAGTTGGTGCCACCTTTATAATGGCAGTTAAAGCTGATGCACTGTATTATGAAAAGTTAGACCGTTTCTATTGATTCCATGTCAGTTTCCTAGAGTTTTCAAGATCTCTGCAGTCAATAAATATGAAACCTCATCAGCAAACATTCAGAATCCTACAAGGTGCCCCTCCTTCAGGATATATCAGCAGTAGCTGTAGTGTCGTCTTTACTCTTCTCAGTCCTCTAAATGCACATGGTGTAACTGATATAAACCAAGCACACATTTTAAATGGTCACTAGCTTCTCAGATTGTGGAATCTCCGGTCTCCATGTGCACTTCATGGGGAGTTTTCAGAACTATAGCTAGTTTCCAGCCACCAGCTCAGGGACAGTCGGAGCTAAAAAAATCCAGTTAGTTTATTTTCCACCATTATCTGTAGGGACGCTTTAAATGAGTTTGCTAAAGTGGTGGGGAAAATGTGCATAAAGTTTATTGACTATATCCTAGAAGTGTCCCTCACATGATCAGGACAGATTTTGATGTCATTAAAGGATCCTACTGAATGACTGTGAGGTGATCCTGTGATATTCTAGATCGTGGTGTATTTTACTTATACCAAAATAATCTTTGTTTCATGATTTAGTGTGCTGCATCAACAATGATTTTACCCCCATCAAAAAGCTATCTGCTCATTGATCAGGTGATCTGTGCCATCTTTACCCAGGTAGATTATCAGGAACGGGTGTTCGTCCGAACGTTCACTCCTGATAATTGCCTTGTGTAAATCTGGCATAAGAGATGTGTGTGGCATTTGTGAAGTCTAGCCATGAGCCATCACTGGTTATGAGAATAAAAGGCCATGTGGGGGGCTTAAAGGCTGGGAGCACATTTTTAAATGACTGATTGAGCCCAAAATGAGTAATGCATTTTTTAATTGGTCTTTATTAAAAATTTTCAATACTTTTTTCATAAAAGGTTAAGTTTCAGCCTAGCTACAGTAATCTTAGTTTCAGTTTTAGGGCCAGTTCACACAGCCGTGGTATTGCAGGTCCGCAGTACTATGGGTGCCGCCCGGTGTGTGTTTCGCAATTTGCGCCCCGTTCAAAATGTCTATTGTCCACTGTTACAGACAAGAATAGGACATGTTCAATGTTTTTTGTGCGGAGCCGCGGCTGCCCGCTCTCATTGAAGTGAATAGGGGTGCATCTATTCCGCAATATTGCGGACCCATTCACACGGCCGTGTGAATGGGTCCTGACTCTGAACTTCTAACAGCTCAAACGCTTATTTAAGCGATGGTCTTAGGCCTGAAGGATCTCACAGATCCAAGTTGTCGGATCTCAATTGACTGCAATGTGATGTGAAAATAATGTAAGGGTGCCACTCAGTTTCAATGTCTCTTATCATTCCTTGGTAAAGGACTGCAACTAATACAATTGTCAGGAACCATCAAAACTGCTTTTTGTTTTTCTGAGGATCACTGAGATTGATGACTATCTGTCTACCTGAATAGCCCTGCTTGCTCCAATGATCATTCTAATGGCACTGGTGTCATGTCTCCCCTTAATCTACAATTGCACGTATTCATACCTTGGGAACCCCTATTCTAAAGAGTAACTTTAAAGGGGCTGTAATGAAGAAAAGCTACAGCAAACAGACGTCCATTGCATCACTTTGCTATTGAGTTGATGTGAAATTCTCCCAGTTGGATTAAAGTGCCAAATGTTTGTATTGATATTATTGCCTTTGTACTCCTGGGGTCTAATGCTGGACTTACACGGCCCCGTCATTTATGAAGTACAAATACTGTAAAGGTGCCGCAGATCACCTGGTAAAGGAGAAAACTGCATGTTCAATCGGGGGAAGTGATCTTTCACGTGGGCAGCAGATGTTTTGTGAACATTGAACTGTTTCCCAGAAACAATGAATCTGTATGAGGACGAGCGATGGAAGTAGCCATTCCTTGTCCCCATACAGTGAAGGAGATCAGGCAATAGTCAGGAGGGAACAGCTGGGCCTTCTAAATCCAACTTAAGTAAATTCAGTGTTTCCATTCTTGTCTGGCATTTAAGCAATTGTTTGTTCTCATATCCTACAGGTTGATGAACTATGTGGCGCTGATAAGGATAAGCTTGAATCTCTGGTCAAAAAGTGGTCGGGACATGACTGCTCATGAAGAAACTGTCTACAGTCTTTCACGTGCAGCCACTATTATTTGCCTTAACCATTGGAACGACCCCATCCTCATGCATCTCCTGTCTTCCTGCAGTCATCTCAGACATCCATATCCTAGGACCATGTAAAATGTTCATAGTGGGACAACAACTACCTCCATTTAAAAGCATGGAGTTCATTATCGAAAGTGATGGAGGGGGTGGGTTTTCATAAAATGGTGCTTGGCTATGATCACTGTACAGGAGGGGTGCACGTAAACAGTGACTCATGGCGCTTTGTCTCTACCATTCCTAGGCTATCACGCATGCACGTAATCTAAGGGCTTGGCCAAACTAATATTCCAAAGCGCTTCAATGTGTAATCTATACAAACATGGTTTCTAAGTAGTGGCATACATTAGAATTTCATAGCAGTTGAGCACCATTTATTGAAAACGGACAAACCCCTTCTTAATTTTCTGGCCAAATGCCTTGCCATCCATTTAACATCTAAGAGTTTTCAAATGGCTGTCTACATCTTAGAATTTTTAGACCATCTTTATAAAGGCTGGTCCAGTTACTCCTTGGCATGATGTTAATTTCCAGGATATAACATACACTAGAATGCATTGATTTTAAAAAGAAAAACATGGAAATAAAGCTTATCTGCTTAAGATTTCTAATAAAGAAACTGTCGGTAAAACTGGGACCACTTTACTGATGGCATGTGTGTGTGGCCTAGTTCAATGCAACAACACTCTAGTGTTTCCTAAAGTGTAACCACCCCCCCCCCCCCCCATCCCTTTTTATTTCATTAAAAATTTGAATGAACTAAATATTTTGAAGTGTTGTGATTTCCAAGTACATATTATAATGGTAGAAATAAGAAATCTGCTCTGAAGGACTTAAAGGGAACCTGTAATCAACTTTATGCTGACTGTACTGAGGGCCACATAAAATAGTGACAGAAATGCTGATTTCAGCGATATGTCACTGATGAGCTAAAAGTAAGTGGTTGCCGAGAACCAGCATCATAATCATTGCAACCCGGGCCCGGAAAAGAGTCAAATCTACCTGAGAAGAGTCATGGTTATTCATAATCTCCTGCTCTCCCGCCCATCCACTGATGATTAGCAGTTCTCTCCTAGAGAAAAAGGGAGAAAACTTGGTCAATCATCAGCAGGTGGCCGGGGGGAGCAGGGATTCATGAATAACCATGACTCTTCTTCAGGCCCAGTCTGCAATGATTGTGATGTTGGTTCTCAGCAACCACTTAATTTTAACTTCTAAATGACAGACCACTGAAATCAACTCGCCTATCTGTTCTTTATTCTGCCATTAGTATGAGTAGCATAAAGGTGATGACAGGTTCCCTTTAAGTTACAAAAATAAATGACAATTTAGAAATGATGTTCCCTAAAGCAGTGATTTTCAACCAGTGTGCCTCCAGCTGTTGCAAAACTACAACTCCCATCATGCCCAGGCAGCCTACAGCTATCAGCCTACAGAAGGGCATGGTGGGAGTTGTAGTTTTGCAACAGCTGGAGGCACACTGGTTGAAAATCACTGCCCTAAAGGATCAGTGGGGTCGTATTGGCAGCTTGTAGAAGAGCAGGAGGAGCTGAGCAGACAGACCTATAGAAAGGGGAAAAGATTCCGTAAGTATTTACTTGGCCTAAGGAGTTTTAGGAGGAGTTCCTACTCAGAGACTGACGGCACACTCCAACAAGGAAGGTTATTGTTCCGACCACAGTCTAAAAAAAAAAAAAAAAAAAATACATGTACTGACTTTTTTTTTTTTTCTATATATCGATTTGATCAGCTCCTCCTTAACATTACACTCACAGATTACACAATATGTTCAGTGTCACTGGTTTCCTTTTAAGCACCAAGGATCTAGCAGCTTCCTTCAAATGATCTTGGAAAATTAATGTATGTCATGCAGTTGACCATAAAAACATAAGTATTTAAAAAAAAAAAAAAATCTCTGGGCCTGTCTTCCAGGTTCTAGCACATGACTTGTTAAAGCAAATAGTATAAATTGGCTGCGTTTGGCAATGTAATTTAGTGATAACATAACCTATCTTCCAAATCGTTCACTGGCAAGCTATACTGCTCAATGCGTGGTTTTAATGCTCCCATACACCAGTTATACTGATGTCATTTAAAGGGGTTCTCCATACATAATTGAAAGTCTTGTGTGTGCTGACCTGAGAAGGGAAGATTTACCCCTCCATCGCTTGCTGTCTCCACTCAGCTCAAGTGACTGCTGGGGCTGGGTGCCGACTCTTCCCAGATGTGTTTCTTAATCTTCCTGTTCAGCCGTATTCACACTTTGCAGCTGAACAGGAAGTCTAAGAACACATACGGTTGGGACCTGAGTAGAAGAGCCTTCATCCAGTTTCAGTAGTGCAGTGGAATCGGTGGCATGACTGAGGCGTAAATATTCCCTTCATAGGTTAGCGCACAGTAAAATTTTTCATGTAAGCCCAGAGAACTCCTATAAGATTGGATCCCTTTTTAAGAATATGCAACCCCCAACTGGAAATATGGTTTGTTTGTTTTTTACAAATTGTCCATCTTTTGAGCTGTTGAGGAGGTATCCTTTCTTGGAGCACCTTTAAGGCTGTGCTCCCATGCAATGGAGAAGTCTCCTCTGGAAATGCCTGAAAACTGCAGCAAAATCTGTATGTGCGCACATGGCGTCAAGCAGAAACTACTAACCATCTTAAACGGAATGCAAAGTGACCTGTTGTTTAAATCAAGCTTTGTATGTTGAGCTTTTTTCTTTGGGGGGGTCACCTATTGTGAATAGTGGAGAATGTATTCTCTATACAAAGGTGATATCTGTTATTGTAATCCTGCCTGTGATAATAATGTGATGGCTACTGAAGTTACCTGTACATACCAGGAAGTCTCAACATATTAGGCCTAGTGGCCTGTGTGAAAGCCAAATGATTTGATTTATTTTTTTATACGGATTGTGACATGACACCAAAAATTCTAAAACAGGTGAAAATGGACCAGTATGTTGGTGTAGGGATATTAATGGTGGATTATTTGCATCCTCAAAAATATGTAAGTGAAACATGGGGTGGGGCATGAATGGAGTGATCTATCAAGCAAATGCAAAGAGAAATGAAAGAACATAACAATGAAAACGGAAATTGTATTTATCACACCATCAAATACACTCATTGACTAAAAAACGCTACACCCAGAGAGAAATGGCGGATTGCTGTAAAATTCTGCATGTAACTGCATCTCAGACATAAGTACATGATTACAGGTGTGATCTCATAAGACACTGGGTCTTGCTACAGAAGTGCTTCCTCCGGTGCCCTATAGAAAGGCTCTCAGAGGCTACTTTTAGGTAGTGTACTTCGTGGTGAGACATCGTTGTCCGCTAGACTGCCTCTATAGTGTACACAAAAAACATTATTTCCAGTTCACAGACTTTGGGCTCATGTACAAGAGCATAAGGGCTCAGTGCCCATGCTGTGGACCGCAAATAGTAGTCCGCAATAAAGGGGCAATGGCCGTGTGCACTCTGTTTGGGGACGTAGACCCAATGACTTGAATGGGTCAGCGATCCGCAAGATACATCCAAGCGCAGAACATGTTGAGGCCTCCCCTCTGCAAAAGATAGGTGAAATCAGTTGGTCCACCATGGAGTGCACATGGCCAGTGCTTGTATATTGCGCACCGCCTTGTGTGCATGAGCCCTTTGAGAGGGTTCTCATTGGACTGAAAGAAGTAGGATGGTCATTTTGATGAAATGTTCGCCGTGCTGACCTAGCTATTTGGTGTTGGGAGCAGTGGTTACATGAGGGCACACACACAGGGAACAGGCTGAGGACAGCTCAGACAGACCACCAGTAGAGAGGATTGCTTGATCTGTTGGGACACACAAGCTTCCTTATCCACATCCAGACACAGATGACACATCTTCATTACACACCCCCGTCTGCCAGTACCATTTCCAGGCACTTAGCAGGAGGAAATTTGGTGTCATGGCACCCATTATGTTTCCTGCCATTGACACTATCACCTTTCGTTTGCAGAGATATTGTAAGGGAGAAACCTGGATTGCTATGGACTGGAACCATGTCATCTTTATCCATGTTCTGGGTCGGATTTGAATATGGAGGCTTGGTGATGAGCACTTCCATCCTGCCTTTGCTCTGGAGCGACACACTGCCCCAACTGCTGGCATGATGATCTGAGTGCCATTAAATATGTACTGTGTTCATTTTAGGTCATCCTCAGGTGTCATAGTCAAATATCAGAATAATGTCAGCTTGAGACAAAATACTACCATACTCCCTGATACCTGACACTGATGCCGACTAGAGTTGAGCTAACCTGCCTTATAGCAGGTTCGCTTGATGCCTTTAGAGGCATTCCTTTTTGCATACCATCATAATACAAGTGTATGGCCAGCAGAACTGAACCCTCGGAGCTGGTCATACGCTTGTATTATGCAGCATGCCGACATTGAATTATATAATGGATTCTGTGGTAATGGAATCCATTAGGTAATTCACTTTAACCCCGAACTCTGTAATGCTGAAACCTGACTGACTGCTCACTACTCAATGTATGTTTACTGTTTGCCTATTTATTACTACTTCAATATATAATCAAATAAACAATAGTTGTATGTAGTTATAGTGTGTTGCTTTGAGATCATACAGCCAGTGACCTAACACAGAATCCTTCAGTAACTTCTTATTTTTACCCTCTAAGCAAAAAAAAAAAAAGTAGAAATGGCACGTGTTAAAGGGGTATTCCAGTTACCATAAATATAACTTATGTTTTAGATTAATTCATCATCAATCATTACCTCATATAATGTAAATTTCACTTATTTACCGTTCAGTAGTAATAAAAGCAGTTTTCTTCCTCTGGTACCCACTGTGTTTCCTCATAAGTTACCATGGCGTTGACCAGAAGTTCTGAGCCTTTGTTAGGTCGAGCATGCTCAGTGTGTTGCTATAAATTCTCTAGCTAAATGTTAGTGTGCTGGTGATTACACTCATGGACAAGCACAAACTCACAGCAGGAAGCTAGGCATTGTGGGGATTGTAGTTTAGTGAGGGAAGGAGCCATGATACTCTCAGTGTGTTGCAGGCTCACAGGAGCTAGACAAATGGATTGCAGGGTAAATTGAAGCTCTGATCATATGTATAGGTATGGGTTCTGGTTGGGTCACAGCTTGCAGCCTTAATGCAGTTCTTCAAAAATTAAGTTACTTTACCGGAATACCCCTTTAACTATTGGTGCTCGAAATTGTTCAGTTCAATGATTTCTGACTTTTAGTTGGTTTTAAACTTCTGTGGTATTCTGCTACTGAGACTTTTAAATTAGTATAGAGACCAAACCTGCACAACCTGCAGAAATTAGTTCAGTAAAAGGTTTTTTACAGTAGAAATTAATTTCTGTAGTTATTACCTGAAGTCTTGCGAGACTTCCCAATACATTCCAATACTGTACGAAGCACTCGAGTTTTCTGCGAATCGACTTAGGATGTTTCATCCGAAGTCAATTCACTCATCCCTACTGATGGCACCCAACTATACACTTCATCCCCCAACATCACCCCGGCTGTATTGCAGAACACCAGTGACTGTCTCTCAGCCGTCTCTAATATCATGTCCTCTCTCTATCTGAAACTGAATCTTTCAAAAACTGGACTTCTTGTGTTCTCTCCATCTATTAACCTACCTAAACCTGATGTTGACTTCTCCGTGTGCGGGACCATCATCACTCCTAGGCAGCATGCCTGCTGTCTTGGTGTGACGTTTGACACTGATCTTTCCTTCACCCCCTATATTCAGTTTCTCTCCCACTTATTTCACCTGCACCTCAAAAACATATCTAGAATCCGCCACTTTCTTACTATGGTAACAACAAAAACTATCATTGTTGCCCTGATCCATTCCCAACTCGATTACTGTAACTCACTATTAATCGGCCTCCCCTCACCAGACTTTCTCGTCTTCAATCTATCCTTAATGCAGCAGTCAGGGTCACCTATCTGTCTAACCCCCTACTCTGATGCCTCCACCCTCTGCCAGTCATTGCACTGGTTGCCCATACAGTATAGAATCCAATTTAAACTGCTCATTCTCGCCCACTGCCCATGGACTTTAAACATTTAAAGCATTTGGCATGTGTTTCTGGACATCCTTGCAGAGATTGCAACTACAAGCTAATTATCAATGACAACAGGACTTCCCATAGAGAAGTCAGGGAGGTTTTTTTTTTACTGTCCCTGCCTTCTCCATCCCTGACTGAGCTCTTTCTATATAGATCAGGAAGAAGCAATACCTCTTCCTGTTCCAGTCCTAGTGCTCATGTGATTGCCGGGGTGAGGTGCCTGCACAAGCTGCTGGGATCCAGATCAGCCATGTACAACCTTTCTGGGAGCTCTGTCCCCTTGTAACAGGGGTTAATATGTCAGCTCCAGTTACAAGAGAAATCAGCAATTAAAAAATGCCATGTTGAATGCCCCCCCCCCAAAAAAAAACACCACATGCCCACACTGCAGTTTGTAGCCCTATATGACCATAACCCATAATCTCCTATATCAAAACGTCCATTATGGAAAGGGCACAACATTTTAAAACATTTTTTAGTTGCACTTAGTACTACAAAAATGTGAAAAACTATTTTTCCCTATTTCCCTTTACTTTTTACCGGTTATAAAAATTGACATAAAAAAGCCCCATGTATCACAGAAAAAAGACGCAAAAATTATTTACATAACCAAATGGAAAAAAAAGTTAGGGCTTTCTTAGATAATAAAAAAAATGGAAAATGCATGTGGTCAGAAATGGGGACAAATGGTCCAGCCTTGAACTAGTTTTTTTTTTAGAAAGGAATGAGGAAAAAAGGAAATCCACCATTGTTTGTTTTTTTTACGGCATTGTGCAGTATTGTATAGTATTTGGTTTTTATTAGCTCCGTATTGCATGTAAAATGCAGTTTGATTTTTATTTATTTGTTTTAAGTGGAATGGGGAAAAATGTGTTTTTTTTAGTCTTTTTTTGTGTTTTACTTCATTTACTGTGCCCATGCATTGTAAATGCAGCACTATCTACAGTATATAACCCTGAGGTGCCATGGTCGGTACTGACTGTAGCAGTTTAGGGGTTAAACGGCGGGGATCATAGTTATTTCTGATCCCAGCCATAAGGGTGTTGTCCCACATAGTGGCTGCCACATGTCCAAACTGCAGCCAAGAACTTAAACAAATTGTTTACTACTTGCTATTTGTTAATGGCTGGGCGATTCTAGGCAAATTCTTCATTTATTTGTATATTGTACAAACATGATTTTTGGCCATGGCAGCTACATAGGGCGCCACTGTTCAGAATGTCAGCTGTACAGAACAGCTTGCAACAGATACAACACCTGTGTCCACATCATCATTGCGACTGAAGAGTACAGCGTTTTGCAGTACAACTACAAATGTTGTAATTTCCAGTGGGGAGGACAGGAAAAATGTGTAAGACTCTTTATTTCAAACAATATGTCTGTCTATCTTTCAGACTATGGCCAGGGGCGTAGCTAAAGGCGATTCAGAGGTAGCAGTCGCTACCGGGCCCAGGAGCCTGAGGTGGCCCAAAGACCCTTGTGGCACATAAGAAGACAGTGGCATTATAGAAAGTGCATGCTGGGAGGGCTCTGTTATAGATTTTGCACTAGGGCCCAGAATGTTCCGGTTGGACATGATGTCACTGCTCTAGGAATAGTGGTGCGTGACGCAGCCTTTTCTATACAGCTGATCGTGGGGTTGCTCAGACCCCACTGATCATATATTGATGACACCACCAGTGGACTGGAATTATCTTTATACATCATTCCAAACTGTCGCACATGGTAAATCTGGTTAGAAATGTGAGTGAAGACCAGATCCCCTTACAGGGGTGAATACCAGTAAAACTTTGTCGCACACTATGAAGATGCTGTAGGTAGGGTTCCAACCTCGTCTTCAGTAATGAATACAACCACAGCTTGTAGGATTGAATTTCCAAAGGAATAATATTTATTCAACATTTATTCATACATAGTAGACGCTGCTTTGAGGTAAGGCTGTGACTACACATGTCAGAAATGGCGTCTGGTACGAGTATGGACTTCCTGGTTGATATAGGGGCGTTGTATTGGATGCGCATGCGCTTGCATTCCACACCACCCGGAAGTAGGTAGCGCGTGGAACGCAAGTGCACGAGGCATAAAAATGTAAAGTAAATGTAAAATAAGTTAGCAGGCCCCATATAGTGTCCCCCACCGATGGTAAGGGAAGCGCTGGCAAGAGCTTATGTGTGTTGATGCGTTCGGTCCTGTGGACCGCATTGGAAGTCTCGTGCGTTCCACAGGCCGGCGCAGCGGAACGCATTGGAAGAGACATGCGTTCCACCGGATATGTAAGGCTGCTATAGATTTAAAAGGAACTAGGAGGAATATAAAGACATGATAAGAAAACGGATGAAGGGAGAAAAGGAGATAGCAAAAAGATAAAGGGTCAGAATGGGAGAAAAAAGAAAAAGAGAGAGAAAAAAAGGAGAAAATGAGTATAAGGGGTTGTTCACATATCAGTTATTTGATCAGTTATTTCCATCAGTTATTGTCAGCCAAAACCAGGAGTGGACACTAAACAGAGATCAGGTATAATGAAAAGATCTGCACCTGTTTGGTGTTTTTGACCAGCGCCTGGCTTTGGCTCACAATAACTGATGGAAATAAGTGATCAAATAACTGATATGTGAACAACCCCTAAGATGAAAAAAGAGAAAATTGAGAAAAACAGAGGAAAAAGAGAAAAATAATTATTTTACATTTATTTCATAGGAGTACACACATCTCCTTCTCTATATATACCTTCTCCCTCCGTCCCCTTCTTTTTTTCTTCCTTTTTGCTCCCCGTGTCCTTTCTTTTTCCCCTCATCTTATTTAATCTTTGGTCTTCATTCCCCCCCTTCCTTCCCTTTTCCCCCCCATTTTCCTTCATTGTAGTATTCATTTTTATTTTATTCTTTCTTATTTTATTAATTTTATTTTTCTCCATTTTTCTCCTTTTTTCTCTTTTCCATTTTTATTTTATTTTTATATTTTTTTTCTTTTTGATTTTTTCTTTTTTCTTTTATATTTATTTTTCTTTTTTATTTTTATATTTTTTTCTCTATTTTCTCAATTTTTCTAAATTTTCTAATTTTTCTCTATTTTCATCTTATACTCATTTTCTCCTTTTCTTCTCTCATTCTGGCCCTTTATCTTTTTGTTTTCTAATTTTCTCCCTTCATCCTTTTTCTTATCATGTCTTTAGATTCCTCCTAGTTCCATTTAAATCTATCAACCAGGAAGTCCATACTTTGACACGTGTAGTCACACACTTACCTCAAATCAGCGTCTACTACTCCTTCTTGCTTCTTCCCATACCTGTGGCATAGGTAAGTACTATGGTCCTAATATAGTCTTGTGGCTTACACTATCATGTTGAACATTGTTTTCCGCTGACTGGTTCCTCTCCTTACATAGTCATCCACATACCTCCCAAGTGTCCCGCTTTTGGAGGGACAGTCCCTCTTTTTCACCCAAGTCCATCTGTCACTCTTTGCTCCTTAAATGTCCCTATTTTTGACCTGGAGAATTAATGCATAAATGTGCATTAATAAATTTACTAAATCGCTCCTTACTAAAGTGTTTGTATGGTTTCTACCTGTATATTAGACCATAACTTCATTATTTGGTGCAATTTGGACCTTAAAATCTATAATCTGTCTATCTATAATCTGATGATTTATGAGCTAATATTTAAATGGACATGGAAGCGCAATTAAAAAAAATGCTAAAGGGGCTCCAGTAATTATTCTTTGGGCGGAGTTAGAGGCATGGTCTAGTATGACAAGAAACTGCCATGATGCGTGCTGCACACACACTGTTTGGCTCCATTCACACGTCCTGTTTTTCTTTCCTGATTCGATCCTGATTTTTTTCAGGACCCATTGAAATGAATGGATCCAGATCAGGATCAGGAAAGAAAAACAGGACGTGTGAATGGAGCATAACTCTTTGCAATTTTTAAAAGTTGGGAGGTATGCATCCAGTATATCATTTAGGCTCCATTCACACGTCCTGTTTTTCTTTCCTGATTCAATCCTGATTTTTTCAGGACCCATTGAAATGAATGGATCCAGATCAGGATCAGGATCGAATCAGGAAAGAAAAACAGGACATGTGAATGGAGCCTTACAGTTTGTCATCATCCTTTCCCCTGATTGGATATCACAAAATCGCGGTTACAGATACCACACCCGTGATTATTTTCTTTATTATGTTTTATTTACTTTCAGTGATTTTGTATTAATGCAATATCTATTGGTAACATTTTCAGTATACCTGTGAGTGCAACATGGTCATTGTTATTTTTGTTTTTTCTATTTTTCTTATACAGATAGTATTTGAAAAAGACCCGCGTGCCGAAACGTTACTAAATCAAAGCCATATGTTGAATAAATATTATTTCTTTGGAAATTCAATCCTACAAGCTGTGGTTGTACTGTATACATTACTAGGGGTGAATACCAGGTAAGGGCTCGTTCACATCACTGTTAGGGATTCCGTTCAGGCTTTGCGTTATAACATCGTTATAATGGAAAGAAACGGAATCCCTAGGACAGACATCAAAACGGACACCTTTAAGAGGCATTCCGTTTTGATCCGTCATAATAGAAGCCTATGGGAAAGCATAACGGATCCGTCTGGATGCCGTTATGCTCGACGGAAACCAAAGTTCTGAGGCCTGAACGGAATCCCTAACGGTGATGTGAACGAGCCCTAACTCTCATGACAATGGCCTTAGTCAAATGTGTTCAGTGGCACAGTTGGTTCCCATCCACTGCTTTACAGTTTGCTCAAGCCCTGGACCCTCATGTACAAGAGGCTGACTAGTCAGCAAAGTCTACAGGATCAAATGCTCCAGTGTATGAATACCATCTTTGCACATCTGGACACCATGGCTGCTTCTTCCCTTATGCCGGATTATACCTGTCATCGTTTTGTCATGAGGAAGACCACAGGGCCTGGGGTGGTTGTCTTAAACAAGTGTACAATAAACATTGAACTGCAAGCCCACCAATTCTCTGATGATTGTGCCAAGTTGGCCTTCTGTGTGTTCTCTTCTTTCTGGTGATTCATTGGCTTGGGCAATACCTCTATGGAGATGTGGACATTCCCTGAATACCTATCATGTGTAAGGAGCCTGGTTGGACTTCTTCAGCTACACCTTCCCTGCTACGTTTTCACAAGAGCAACTAGATTATGGGCCAGTATGCCATCTGATTAGAAACTTCTGAGTTATCCTGGTAGCACCAGTCTGGAAGTGTCTGACAGGTAGAATTAAAGATGAATTTGCAGAGAGTTACCACCTACACTGGATAAGTTAATTACTCAAGCTACTCATTACACTTTAATGAGTCTTCTCATGAGAGAACTCCAGACCTGGTGTTTTCGTTCTAAAAGTCATTATTCCTCTCCTCATCTGTCCCTCAAGAGGAACCTATACAATTTGAATAAATCAAGCTGTGTGAGGAGGAGATTCTGCACAGACGCAACAATAATTTGTGTATATAAACAAGGATGAGCACCACAAAGACACCTAAAGTCTGAAGTGTGAAAACTCACCAGCAAACAACACATGAACAATGATGCACAACAATAATCTGCCTGTGTAAAGGTGCTGCTGATTACCCGATGAACAAACCTCAAGATTCTAAAAACCTCCAGGGACTACCTCCTTCATACACCAGTTAGGTTGATGTTTTTGACAAAAAGGAGGTTGAAACTCTGCCACCTCACAGGCCACATGACTGCTTCACTGACTGGCACCACTTCTCCTTGTGGTCCTTTCTGAGACAAATGCCATTTATGACCTTGTCCTATTCACCCTAATAGAGATCTATTAGGGTGAATATGATTTTGACACGGTCCTTGCTGAGCTGTGCCTTTTGCACAGTGCAGCAGGGAACTTACTATGGCAGCCATGGGAAGCTTCAAAAGTGTCCAGGCTGTCATGGTAACTGATCGGAGCCCCGCAGTTTCACTGTGGGGGCTCCAATTGGAAGGCAAAGGGAGCCACATCCCTCTGCCTTGCCTCACACATGCTACGATAGGTTTTGATTGTGGCATTTGAGGGGTTAAATGACGGGGTTCGGCGGGATCACCATTCCTCGTCTTTGCAGCGAATCGGCCGAATCAAATTTATCAAAATTTTACTTATCTCTATTCACAATGATCAGACAACATAACAGTGTTTATTACATAAATCATCAAGGAGTAGAAGAAGCAAATTGTTTCAATTTTCCATGGACAAAATATTTTCCTGGCCAGAAATAAGTTTGATGTCTCTATCTGCTGTTTTTAACAAAAACAGATTGGATCCAGGAGCATAGAATCTCAACTTGGAGTTTTTTCAGACTTCAAACCCAGAAATGGGATGTACCTTATTTAGTCCAGAGAATCAGCTCAATAGTCCCAATAGTTTTCTCCGTAAGGGTAGGGCCACACGGTCACGTTTCTGCATGCAGTTTTGGAAGCCAAAGCCAGAAGTGAATTAAAAAAAGAGTAGCTATCTTTTATACTTTGTCTGCTTTTATAATCCACTCCTAGATTTTTGGCTTCCAAAACAGCATGCAGAAATCTGACCGTGTGGCCTTACCCTAATAGTGTATCTCTCCCTTCTTGGAATTTCAATCTGATGCTTTCCAGTTTAACTTGTATACTATTTGAACCCTTATATGAAATTGGAATGAAGTTTAACCAGTAAGACTGTCTTTTTAGTGGCAATTATGTCAGCCCACAGAGTAAGTGAAATCTTGGCTTCTCTGTTAAATGGGTTGTCCGGGTTCAGAGCTGAACCTGGATATAACCTCTGCTTTACTCATTTACTAAGTATGAGTGGATCAGTTGAACATTTCCTTGCCCAATGCTCCCCCTTGCCCTGCTGCATTGCACAGGGCAAGATCTGTTTGTTTACTGTCGGTGACGCATCAGGCTTCTTCTCACTATGCCAGACAAAGACTTCAGCCTAGCAGTGAGCCCGGAGATGTCACCAGCACAAATGAGCGGTCTGTAGTGGTGTCCTAAACCAGTGTTCCTCAACTCCAGTCCTCAGGGCCCACCACCCAATCATGTTTTCAGGATTTCCTTAGTATTGAGCAGCTGATATAATTAGTGTCCATGTATTAGGACTTTCAAGGTATTCATTGTATGGGATATTCCCAAATCCTGCCTGGCAGGTGGGCCCTGAGGACTGGAGTTGGGGAACCCTGTCCTAGACTGTTTTAGAGGCAGTACTAGTGGTACCCGCCTCTAAAACAGCCTAGGGCAGCGGGTACCACTAGTACCGCCTCCAAAACAGCCTAGGGCAGCGGGAACCACTAGTACTGCCCGTAAAACAGCCTAGGTCAGCGCTATACACTGACTATTTTTGCTGTCGATGTCACCGTCTGCTAAGTCTCACTGCTCACTGGCGATGTCTCACTGCTAAGTCAACGTCTCTGCTTAGCATAGTGAGGAGAAGCCCGCTACGTCACCAGCAGTAAACAAACAAACCTTGCTCTGTTCAAGGCAAAGGGGAGCATTGGAGCAAGAAAATGCTCAGATGCTTCACTCATACATAGTAAATGAGTTAGGCCCCATTCACACGACCGCAAAATTGCGGGCATAGATGCGGCCCCATTCACTTCTATGGGGCCGGGAGCCGGGATGCTCTTTTTGCGCACGGACAAGTATAGGCATTTTCTATGGGGCCGCACGTATTCTATGGCAGCCCCCCTTATATTTGCGGGTCCGGAGTAATGCGGCCCACAAATATACGGTTGTGTGAATGGGGCCTAAGGCTACATTCACACGACGGATCTGCAAAACACTGATACCAGCCAATGTGTGTTCTGCAATTTGTGGGCCGCACATGCTGTGGCTATCATAGAAATGCCTATTCTTGTTCGCAATTGCGGACAAGAATAGGGCATGTCCTATTTTTTTCTAGTCTTTTTTTTGTGTCTAAGTTCTGCTCAATCCTGTAGAAAGACTGTCATTTTGTACAGATTCAATGTGATAGGAAAGAGATAAAAGCCTTAAAAATCTACACATTTCTGAATTAACATGGCTATACCGTATTTGAAGCTTAAAAACAATAGGTAAGGAACCTCCTGAAAAACTGAAAGCTCATTGAAGGGCAATTGCTATTTCTACATGCTGCTACTGGGTAAAGGAAGCATCTGCCTCAATTAAACAAATTTATAAGTCAGCAATATAGTCAAACTCTCATACGTTTGCAAACATTATAGAGTGGAGATTAACCCTAAACAGGACTTGTCTTTTGGAAGGAAAGTCCTTCAGGTTGTAGTCCCTCTGTTGTAACCCACGCTAATTGCTCGCCTACTCTTCTGTGTTCTGTTACTGATCTCTGTGCTAGACCTGCAACCTGCATGTACTTGACCTGTGTACATAAGCTCCACACATGAATGGTCTCAGGATTCTTTACTGTTGGCACGCACAGTGAGATGAAAGCTTTTGGAGGATGGCGTTGTGTGAAGAAGGGCAGAAAAGAAGTACATTTTATTCGAGAAAAACATCAAACAAAGACTGGCATTCTGCAGGAAGTATAGGGATTGAACCATATTGGTATGGGGTGACGTTATTTTCTTTGATGAAGGCCCCTTCAGACTGTTTGGGACTTCTGAAAGAACTGTCTAAAGAAGAAAATGGCATGACATGTGTCATGCCAACAATAAAGCATACTGAGGTCATTCGTGTATGAGGTTGGTTCTTATCCAAGGGAGAGGCCTCACTTAAAATTTTTCCTATCAACACTGGCATGAAAAAGAATGTTATCAAAACATCCTCCAAGAACAACTTCTACCAACAATCCAAGAGCAAACTGGTGTTGAACAATGCCTTTTCCAGCTTGATGGACCATTTGGTCAAAACTCAAAAATTGGGTGGACAAACAAAACCACAGAAATTGTGATAAACTCCAAGCAAAGCCCTGATTAGGCACAAATAGGCTGCCATCAGTCAGGATTTGGCCCAAAACCTGATATCCAGCATGAAAGTGGGAATTGCATGAGTCTTAAAAAAGAAGGGTCAACACTGTAAATATTTGGGGGGAGATTTATCAAAACTGATGTAAAGGAAATCTGGCTTAGTCGTCCATAGGAACCAATCAGATTCCACCTTTCATTTTTCAGAGTACCTTTAGAAAACAAAGTATGGAATCTAAGTAGTTGCTATGAGCAATTAAACAGTTTTTCCATTACACCAGTTTTAAAAACTTTATATCAACTTAAAGGGGTTCTCCAAGAGTATAAAATTTCCCCCCATGTGCCGGGTCTCCCACATGGAATATACTTACCTCGCTCCCTGCACCGCTCCTGGTCCCCGCACCACCACTGCTGCTTCTCCCTGCACGCAGATGAAAACATCCGGTGTCAGGGGGGAACAGTCAATGGCAGACGGGGACGAACCTCGCTAGCATTGCGGGTGACGCTTGGTGACGTATTTGGTTTTACACCCTGTGTTATAGATAATTAATTCCACCATTAGGCCTTGATTCTGTAATTGGGGTGGAAAAGTGTTCTAATACTACTGCATTTGGGGCGTTCACTGGCTATCTATGTGGAATCAGCAGACAGTGTAAAAGAAGAGCACTCTTTCACTCTATAGTAGAATCTTGGGCCACTGTACAGTTAAGTACAGTGACATGTAACTGACAAAATAAGTGTGAACTGATTCTAACAGTCATACTGACGCACAATAACTGTTTCACTACCATTACGGACTAGCTATGCATGTTTCTGCAATGCACAGTGATGTAAACTGAGAGGCACACTCCCTGCAGCCAGGAAATAGCTGATTTATAACCTGCTTCGTGACAAATTAATTCGGAACGTGACATATAAATTCGGATTTGGGAAAAATTTGTCGATGCGTTTGAATCAAATTTTTTAAAACTTCGCTCATCTCTACTCAGTAGCTATACTAAATTTTTTATTATATGCAGTTACAAAAGTATTCAGATCCAGGTGCTGGTTTGAAAACAGTAGAATATTGTTTGTAGGACAAACCCTTTAAAAATCATGAAATGCTTATACTTGTTCTCCAGTATACCATAAAAAAAGATCTAAAACACTGAGGCAGCAGACTTTGTCAAAAACCAAAATTTCTGTCAGTCTGAAACCTCCTGGTCAGAACTGTATATATGTTTTGTATGTTTAATATATATTTTGTATATATGTAAATTGTTTGGTAGGGAACCATCTGAAATACAAAAAGAATGTTTGCTTCCTGCAAGTTTTCTTTGGAAGACATTGAGGAAAAGATGGAGGAGGGTCCTTTCTGCCTTGTGGGAGGAGGATCATCTGATGATCAGGTGCCGTCATTGAGGTTTTGTGAAAAAGGAATTACCAGTAAGACTAAGGCCTAATTCAGACATCTGTAGAGCATGGTCAGTGAAAACCCGGACTGTGCTCCTTCTGAGGGCAGGAGCGTGCAGCGTCATTGGTTGCTATGACGCCGTGCGCTTTGTGAGGCCGCCGCTGTACAGTGATACACTCGTATCACACAGTGATGCATCAGACCAGTGGTCTAACTAGGCAGTAAATGATCTACCTATGGAAGGCCAGCACATACTATAAAGATAAACATATAAAGTTCCAATGATCTAAATGTATGTCAAAATGGAGATACGTTATGCTGCCTTCCCAGCTGGTGTTTGATTACTGATTTCCATCTGTGATTGTCAGCCAAAACCAGGAGTGGATCCTACACAAAGGTATAATACAAATATCTGCATCTGCTCTGTGTTTTTGACCCACACCTGGTTTGGCTCACAACCACTGATGCAAAATACTGAGCAAACACTGACTGTATTAAAGTGACCTTAACCAGTTCAAGACACTTTTTCTAAAGTACATAAGGCTTTAAAAGCAAACTTTTTTTTTCCTTTTGGTTATTTAACCCTTTCACTACCAGTGCCATACATGTACATGGAGCGATGTGTAAACATGGTGCCCGCTCGCACGTGCAGTGAGCATCATGGCCAGAAGGTCTCTGCTGTTTCAAACAGCAGAGACCTGCGGCTAATTATCACGACCAGCAATAATGTCGATCGCGGTAATTAAAGGCTTTAGATGCCCTCATCCACATCAGCCCCCCACAGAGCTCTGCAGCTGTATTTATCCCATCCTACTAACATTTTAGAATGGGTTGCTGGCAGCCATTTTAAATAATACCCCAAAAACCCTTTAAGCAACAATTTCATTGGCAAGCTTAGTAATCACTTTGAATTTTTTTTGTCTTTCTTGCTTCTTTTAAAAACACGGCATGCTGTAGCTCTTGGTGTTTTTTCAGGTTTTGACATTAACTTCTTTATATGAAAAAAAAGCCAGTAAATAAACGCTAGCGAGCATACACAATAGGGGAGATTTAACTGGTGTAAAGGAAAACTGGCTTAGTTGTTCATAGCAACCAATCAGATTTCACCTTTTATTTTTCAAAGGAGCTCTGAAGAATGAAAGGTGGTATCTGATTGGTTGCTATGGGCAACTAAGCCAGTTCTCCTTTACTCCAGTTTCCCCTAATGTTTGCAAGAAATGCCCAAGAAAAACTCCAGACAAAATTCATTTGTGAAGGGATCTTAAGGCCTCTTTCACACGAGCGTCACGGATTCAGTCCGGATGCGTTCTGGAAAATCCGCACGCATCTGCACCAATCCGCACACAATCGCACTTGTCAGTGTTTGATCACGTATTTCCATCAGTGATTTTGAGCCAAAACCAGGTGCGGCTCTAAACACAGAACAGGAGCAGATCTTTCCCTTATATCTTATGTTTATGGAGGTTCCACTCCTGGTTTTGGCTCACAATCATTGATGGAAATCACTGACCAAAACACTGACATGTGAATGAGGGTTATAGAACATGTGTGATTTTTTAACATAGAAATGATGTGCACAGACCTATTGAAATGAATGGGTAAGGATTCAGTCCGGATCCTATGTGTTTGCTTCACGCATTGAACTCGGATGGAAAACTCGCTTGTGTGAAAGAGGCCTAAGGATTGCATCCGTTTTTCATGTATTTCACTGACCCATTTACTTGAATGGACCAGTCCTGGATGGAAACGGATAAAGACAGAACATGCTGCAATTTTTCATGAATAGAAAGATTCAGTGAAAAACAATGCTTATGTGCACATAGCTATAGAAATCAATGGGTCAGGGTTCAGTCTGGATGCTGTTTGTTCATAAAAGGAAGTGCACCAGGATGGAAAACTTGCTTGTATGAAATGTTCCTCATAGCAGGGGCGGATTGGCCATAGACCTTACAGGGAAATTTCCCTGTGGGCCACTGCCCTGGGGGCCGCCTGAGTCAAGTTTTTGGGAATGTATGTTGTTCTGCTGGCAGTATTTTGTGAGGAACTGTGGTATTTGGCTCTGTTGGGGTGGTATAATGTGCCACAATATGGTATTGCTGGCCCTGCCTTCCATCAATCTGGACCTGACTTCAAAACGGGGCCACTTTTAGGATTTTTTCCAGGGCCACTTTAAGTTCCCAGTCCGTCCCTGCCTCATAGTGTCTGCTACTCACCTGTTCATATGGTGAATTGTCACTGAAGCAAGCTATATGAGCTTAGCCTTTACACACAAACCTGAAAAACCAGGCTGGCATCAAGAAAGGCAGAGCATAGTTGTGCACACTCCAGGACGCTGTTCACATGGTGAGAAAAGTTAACAAGGCAACGATTTCCTTTGTTGTCTTTACTGAGTTTATGTGGGAATCCTAGAAACAACTGGTTTGTTCCAGTAGTTGTGCAGTTACTAGTAACAAAAGATTCATTTTTCCTTGAGTCATAGAGATCGCATAGTGATTACACAACATGTCTGTTTTAATAGTCTGTTTTACGACATGCCCCGGAGGCGGACTCCTCTATAGAAATGATGGGTGCGGAGAAATGCAACTGTCAAAGCTATGTTCTACATAGGCGTGTCGTAGATGTGTCTTGTCATGATTGTTTAGTTCTTTTTTCTCTAAGGCTACTTTCACACTAGCGTTTTTGCTGGAGCCGGCCGGGTTCAGCAAAAACGCTTCCGTTACTGTTAATACAACAATCTGCATCTGTTATGAACGGTTCAGGTTGTATTATCTGTAACATTGCCAAGACGGATCTGTCATGAATTCCATTGAAAGTCAATGGGGGATGAATCCGTTTTCTATTGTGTCAGAGAAAACAGATCTGTCCATTTGACTTGCATTGGGGGTCATGACGGATCCGTCTTGCTCCGCATCCTAGGATGGAAAGCAAACTGCAGCATGCTGCGCATTTTGGAGCATTCCATTCTGTTCAGTTCAGTTTTGTCCGCCTTGACAATGACTGGGGACAAAACGGAAGCGTTTTTTTTTTATCTCAATACCAGAAAATATTAACCCTAGTGTGAAAGTAGCCTTAAGGAAAAACAAAAGGTGCTGTTTGTAAAGCCCCCTGCACATGCTGCAGAATACATGCAGTTTTTCCACCCGATTCCGGTGCAGAAAAACCGCAGCGTATTACAGTACCAGCAAAGTGTATGAGATTACACAAATCGCATGTACACTTTTCACATGTTTTCTGCACAGAAATTGGCCTGCATTGCGGATTTCAAAATCTGCAGCATGTCAATTATATTTGGGGTTTTATCTGCGGATTTCACCCTTTTCAATGGAAGGGTGAGATCTGCAGCAATACTGCATCAAATCTGCAATAAAAAACGCAATTAAATATTGCGGATTCCGGTGCAGATATGCTGCAGACATACACATAAATCCGCAAGGAAGTTTGTGTGGCCCTTATGTGAGTTCACCCGTGCCCATGTGCAGATGGCCTAAGGAGGTCAGACCTTATAGAAGATCTTGTTGCTTGTGCATGGTATACATGGCTCTCCACTTAAAGGGGTTCTCTAGCTTTTTTTTTACTGTTTTAACTTTCACTAGCAGCCTTTTATACCTGCTAAAAAAGTATATTCCCTTCTGTGTCACTGTCTCGTAACCACATGGACAGATGGGGTCATGTGCACTGCTGCAGACAATGATTGGTCTCAGTAGTAACATCACTGCTTGCTCACGTGCCGCTTCAGAATGGCTAAGGTCAGCCATTTGTTACACGTGGTGTGGTGCACGTGACTCCATTCATCCAGAAGTTTACAGGACGCAGACAGAAAGACTTTCTGAAGGGAGCAGGGCCGCATCTGCCATGACGCGATATGAGAATATCTCCTCAGGCGGCTGTTAACCCATGGGCAGACTGACCATATACCCTACAGGGAAATTTCCCGGTGGGCCAATGCCCAGAGGGATACCCAAGACCTCCTCTTGACCGCCAGCTAGGTGCATAAAGATCTGCTGCTCTCAGCATTAATTAATGAAGGAGCATCAGACACTTATAAACTTGGCCAGTGGCTGTAGGTGCCCTCCTGAATTCAATTGCAATTGCTGTCCTAAGGATGAGGTAGCATTAGGTGCTGCACTGTGGTTTTTGGTTCTGCTGGGATAGTATATTGTGCTGCACTGTGGTATTTTGTTCTGCTGGGATGGGTGGACTTTAGTGCTGCCCTAACCGTTTTACAGGCTAGGGCAGCACTAAATCCCGACCATTAGTGCCGGTGATGTCACCTGGCTCACTGCTAGGCGGAAGCCCTTTACATCACCATGGACGTCCCAGTACATCACCGAAGCCTTCGCACTGCACAATTCAGCGCAGGACAGGGGAGAGCATCAGAGGTTCTGTCTGGGTGAAAATGGGGATATGTCAGAGTTCAGAACCCCTTCAAGTTCTCAGTCTGCCAATGGGCTAGCCTGCCTCTGAGGGGGCAGCAGTTTGAGGCTGGGCACTGGAGTCTATGGGGGGAATTTATCATTAGGAGAAAATTTGAAGTCAGTTTTGCTTCAGTCTGTGTTGGAGTACTTTGTGCCACATTTATCAAATGTCACAGGTTGTTTGATAAATTTGGCTTGTCCTTAGACCTAACACTTCTGTCTAGAGAAGCTCCTCCAGTTTTCCTACTCCACCCTCCTCCTGGAGTGAGATTGCGACTATTTTGCGATTTTATTTATTTATTTTTTTAATCTGGAGTGAAACTCATTAACATATCTAACCACACCCACTTTTCCACCCATATTACAAAACTGGAGTGAGTGGTGTACAAGTGAGTGTAAAAAGTTGCAAATTTTTGCGCAATCACATAAATTTTGCGAAAGCGACTGCAAAAAAGTCGCAAAAGCCCTATTATGTGACTTTTTGATGCCATAATTCTGGATTGAAGGTATGATAAATCAGGGCTTATGTCTTCTATCCCCACTGTTGAGCCTTATAGGCTGCAGGCCATTAGGCCTAAAGCCAATGAGGCAGTAGAACAGCACAAGAGATGGCAAAGACATAATCGCGACATACTGCTGTGAGTTCAGGCAGTGCAATCACGTTGTCACAAGCACCTGCATCCTGATGCAAGCATTCATGATCACCTCACCTGAGATCCAGCGCAGGGAGACGTGGTGATGAAAAAGGAGTCAGGTGAGTATTTTTATATTTTTTTTTTTATACATGTGGTGTCGGCATAACTGTGGAAACTAAAGCACTATTGGGAGCTTACAAGGGGCACTATAGAACTACAGGGGGCAATATAACACAGAGACTTTGCAAAATAGCAACTGATGCCCTTCTGCAACATAACATGCACAGAGCCACATTCCTGCTCTAACAGCCTGGACCGGCAGGAGTGCCCATTCGAGCTGTTTAACTTCTTACATGCCGCAGGCAATGGCGCCAGAGGGAGCAACACCCCGTGATCGCATTTGCAGGGTGCCTAAATATGTATAGGCTGGCTGATGTAGGCCCCAAGCCTGCATTGAGTGTTCCCCAGCAGGCTGCACCTCTCTGGCTGGCTCTGCTGGTCAATGTCAATATAGCACCGACATTAAAATGCAATGCACTATAAGAATAGTGCATTGTATTTTAGAAGCAATCAAAAGATTTCATGTTAAGTTATTAAAAAAAGCAAGGAACATTTAATAATATAAAAAAACGCCTTTTTAACTGAAAATACACTTTTCAATGAAAAAAAATTGCAAAAATAAAATCTTCCCCACATGTTTGGTATCGCCACATCCGTAATGACCTGTACTACACACATATCATGTAAATAATCCCTTAATAGCAAGCGAACAGAAAGTGTTACTTACTCTAAAATTATACCAATGAAAACTACAAGTCGTCCCGTAAAAAATCAAATCCTCACACAACTCCAAAGGAAAAAATTATAAAACAGTTATAGGTCTTGGGATGTGGCGATGCAAAAAGGGGGTTTTATTGCACAAACGTAGTAAAATGTAAAAACAACTATATGTATTTGGTATCGTTGTAATTGTACTGACCTAGAGAATATAGATATTATGTTATTTATGCCAAAAAGCAGAACAAGATTTATAAAGTAAAAACTCAATGCCAGTATTGCTGTTTTTTCCTATCCCCCTCCCAGAAAGAGTTAATTAATGTTAATCAGAAAGTTATGTGTAGCCCAAAATGGCACCATTAAAAACTACAACTTAAACCACAAAAAACAAGCCCTCAAACAACTACATAGAGAGAACAAAAAAAAAACTTGTAGCTCTTGGAAAGCGATGATGAAAAAAGGTAGAAAAACGCTTGGTCAGTAAGGCCCAAACAGGCCGGTCAATAAAGGGTTAAACTACATCCCCCGGGCTGAAACTAAGGCCCCATTCACACGACCGTATGAATGGGGCCGTATCTATCCGCAAAATTGCGGGAATAGATGGGGCCGCACGGCATGTGTTCAGAGCGCTGCGGCCCCTGTATATTCGCAGTGTCTTAAATGATGGGTATGATAGGCCAGTGGGGAAATAGGCAGAGTAAGGCCTCTTTCACATGCGCGTCACGGATTCAGTCCGGATGCGTTCTGGAAAATCCGCACACATCCGCACGAATCTGCACGCAATCGCAGTCAGTTTTGAACGTTCGTTCAGTTTTTTCCGCGCGGGTGCGAAGCGTTTTAATGCGTCTTTCACGCGCGTGATAAAAAACGGAATGTTTACAAACAACATCTCTTAGCAACCATCAGTGAATCACGCATTGCATCCGCACATGCGTGCGGATGCAATGCATTATTTACGCAGCCCCATTCACTTCAATGGGGCCAGGGCTGCGTGAAAAACGCAGAATATAGAACATGCTGCTATTTTCACGCAACGGCGAACTGATGCGTGAAAAAATTTGCCCATGTGAAAAGCCACATTGAAATGAATGGGTCAGGATTCAGTGCGGGTGCAATGCGTTCGCATCACGCATTGTACCCGCGTGGAAATCTCGCCCGTGTGAAAGGGGCCTAAAGCAGAATAACAGAAGATATTAATAAAAAAAAGGTGATATGCTTTGTATTTAATTAAATGAGGAGGCTTATTAGATTTTCCATCTAGAAACCCATATTCTTGAGGGATTGAATCTCAAAAGAGAAATTATATTTCATTATTAATACCATTTTATTAAGGCTAGTTTTATACCAGTGTTATAGCAGAGAACAGCCTGCCAGAGCTCTCTGGGTCTTTAATATCCAAATGTTACTGCAAGGCCAGGAATCGGTCGGACAAAAACTGCTGCAGAAAGTACAATTTGTCCCACAAAAACAAGTCTTCATACAATTATGTGAATGGAAAAATAGAAAAAGTTATGGCTCCAGGGAGTAAAAAACTGAAGTTTGCCCAGACATGAAGGAGTTATATATTGTCCAATAGTGGGTTAAATGTTTTATCTGATGTAAGCACGCAGGCCTTGTCTGTAGGGTAAGAATCTGAATGAGACTAAAAACATAAGGGCTCGGCCACACAGCAATCCAACTCTTCTGGATTTTTTGCAATTCTGGGGTTGTGGTTACGGCAAACATGTGAGTCATGCTGTGACCACACTTGTTTCTGTGCTAGCACCACTGCAATACGATTCCGCTGTGATCTTTGGGAGCGAGCGTGACTAAAATTGCAGTGTAGCTGAACCCTAAAAAGCATGTATCGCTTGTTGAACACCTGCTATAATTAAAGGGGTTGTCAAGAGTTAGAAAAACATGGCTACTATCTTCCAAAAACTGAGCCACTTCTGTCTATAGGGTATGTGTGTTATTCCAGCTCTGTCCCTGCAGTGGTCGGGTTTGGTGTGGCCCCACAGCTACACTGGGTCCCCCGGACACTGTTGAGGTGTCGCAAAGTGGAGGAATTCAGGTGCAAAACAATACAGGTGAGGCATAGGACTGGCTTCACCAGTCTCCTCCCTGGCAGAAGAAGGGTTTGATGCTAAGGAAAGGATTCAGCTAGCTGCCCCCACCCCCATCTATTTCTTTCTCTCTCTCTCTCAATGCTGGTACCCTTGCCAAAGGCTGGTGGTGATCCTTAGGTATGTGGCAGAATATCCCTGTCTCAGTGTCTTTATTTGGTCACTCATGCAGTCTGGCAGAGCCTCCTCTTCAAAGCACTGTTCCCTAACTGCAGAACACTAGGGGTTCTGACTACTCTCCTTATATACAGTTACTAGCTGAACTAGAACCTTCTAGTGGGAGGGGTGAAGTGGAGAAACTCAGCACAAATACAATGTTACACTTTCTGTCTCTCATAGACTTGCATTAGAGCTTCAATGAGACTCAATGGCAATGACAAAACAGTTTTTCCAGACAAAAACAGGTTTTCAGACATAATAACAGCAGCACCTGGCTTTCAAAAGGTCAGTTTGTCTGGTTTTGGTGGTAAACAAGTCTGTTTTTTTTCCCTCCAGAACATGCTCTTCTTTAAAGGCTATGTACACCTTCAGAGACAATATTTGTTTATGATTGCATTTTACTCATTTTTTGGCTAAAATCATATTTTCAATTGGCCTTTATTTAAAAATATTGAGCCATTCTATCACAAAGGGTTAACTTTTTTTGTAACTGTGTGACTGGTACTTTCATTTTGTGTCGGTCATCTAATAAACCTTTTCTCAAAACTACTAAGAGGTCAATAACACTTATTTAAGCCACATTCTTATCAGTGAGAAAAAAAACAGCAGAGATAAGGAGCCTGTCAGCTCCCCAACTGATGAAAAAGAGAGAAAATCTGCAGGCTGCTTATAGAGCTATGTATAGAAAAAAGGACTCCATATATTTAATAAAGACCAATTAAAAAAATGATTTTATCTCAAAATGAGTATGCCGCAAAGATGTACATAGCCTTTTACTCTTATGGAAGCTGTGGAAAATTACCTGCTTCTCATTATTAGGTAGAAGGTCCCAAAAGTCTCTGTGTACATTAACCCCTTCCACAGTGCTGTGCAAATACAGTGCAAATGAGCCGAAAATATAACACAACAAACATATAAAATGCAGCTAAACAGTATTAAGGAGTTGATGGGGAAATAGAGGAAATCCTCAAATGTCCAGACTCCAAAGCTACAGGGCACTACACCTCATTACCTTCAATGGAGCTGAGCTGCAATGCCATACACAACCCATGGAGAGGTGTGGCACTGTTTCTGGAAGAAACAAGCAGTGTTTTTCTAACCCTGGACAACTCCTTCAAGAGTGGTTAATCCACTTGAAACATGTAATCAGTTGTGGTCTTTTATAGTTGACTATGGTGAATTGGAACTTTTTTTTTCAGATAAAGGATTACTGATTTTAACTGCAAGATTATTTGATTAAGGATACATTCATACAACAGTTTTTGTGGAATTCAAGACTATGGGGCTATTCATATAGCTGTCAAAAAATAGGACATGTCTGTTGTCTGTTTTTACAACTCTGCAGACCTTATTTTGAAATCAATGGACCGATTTTTAATGGCCATATAGACAGGATTGCTGTCTAGTGGCCATTAAAATGGGCTACAAGGGCCTTTCAAGGGTTAAAGGTAGAAAAAAAAACTCATCCACTTGAATAAGCAAGGACACTCACCGTTCGAACTCTCGCACTACAGGGACCATTATTCATAATGCAGTGCACTATGGAGGGCCATGTGATGTCCAGGGGGCACCGTGAGGAGCATGATATATACTGAGGACATTGCACAGGTTGGGATGCCAATCAAATTCATCCATTTTTAACGGCTGTTTTTTTTTTTTTCCACTGTTGTGTGAATGTAGCCGTAAATGGCTGAGCAAATTGATTCTAAGCAAATCACATTTGGCCTGAATTTTCCAAAAATTTGGTGATTTGATTCTGGTGAATTTCTCAAAATGACATTAGCCACCTTTCAGATCAGAAGACAAAGATAAAGACGGATGATTACATGACCCTGGGAAGGTCTGTGTATAAACACCAGGAGATATTTGCTGCCAAAATTCAAATTTGCTGCAAAAATAAAGGAAACTTAAAAATTCTTACTGTACAGTTTGTTTTTTAAAGAAGCTGTTTGTTACCACCGACTATCATATGAGATGTTTTTCCATTTTCTTTTCTCCTTCTTTGAGAACAGTACTTAGAACAGTACTTAGAAATAACATAGAAAAGGATACATGCACACGGCAGTTACAAAAAAAAACAGACACACTGTCAGTTTTTCATGGCCATTTTTCAACAATGTGTGCATTCTTTTTTCTGGCCATCTATCCATTTAATGCCTGTTTTGCATGTGTTTTTCATGGCTGTTAAAAATGGCCAAAGAAATTCATCAGTTTTTCGTGTTTTTTTTTTTTTTTATAAAGTCCCGACTCCCAACCCTTGCAGTGCCGTCAGTATACATAATGTCCCCCATAATGGCCCCCAGCAGTAATAATGTCCCCCAGTGTGGCCCCAGCAGTAATAGTGTCTCCCATACCGGCCCCAGCAGTAAAAATGTACCCAATAGTGGCTCTAGCAGTAATAATGTCCACCATAGTGGCCTATAATATCTCCCATAGTGGCCCCAGCAGTAATAACGTTCAGCATAGTGGCCCCAGCAGTAATATTATCCCCCAGAGTAGCCCTAGCAGTGATAACGTCGCCACAGTGGCCCATAGCGTCTCCCATAATGGACACAGCTGTAATAATGTCCCCCATAGTGGTCCTCAGCTGTCATGTTTCATTTTAGTAAAGAAAAAAATCCCTAACCGCATCCATGTTGGAGATACAACAACTTCAGCTTAGTCTACTGCCGGTTTGAGTGACTTCTGCTGAAAAGATTGCAGTTTATTGTTGTGACACTAGATGTTGCTGTTACTAATGCTTACCTGTAGTCTATCTATGCATTATCTATGATATGCTGTATTTTCCTGTACATTGAAGTGAACTCACTGATTTCTTTTTCCTGTCTATATCACATCCACCATGTAAGGTAAACTTCAGTTATTGCATGCATTTTCCAATAAACCTAGTTCCTGTTACTCCACAATGTCTGATCTAAACTGACTCTGCTGCACCCAGCAATCATACTCTGCAATAGGCTATGGGCCCAGTGACCGGATAAAACCCAGTGACCAGGCGAGGCCCAGGCAGAACAAAGCCCCGAACAGGAGACAGTGTGGCCGATATGGAGATCGACATAAGGAAGCTTTCCAGAGATATCTCCTGTAGACAAGTAAGACTGTTCATATATAAAGGAGGGAGAATGGCCAGAAACTCAGAGTTTAAACTCTCAGTGGCCAAACTGAACAATGACAATTATCAGCTATGGAAGTTTAAAGAGGAAATGCTATTATCCAGAGATGACTTGTGTTACCACTACAGAGAGGCCACAGGACAATGATCAGGACTGGGATACGAAAAACAGACAGGCACGGGCCACCATAAGCTTACGAGTGGAGGATGCTTATTCACATACGCCATGAGTGCACAGCGAAAGGCATGTGGGATGTACTAAAAAGACTGCATGAAAAATCCAGTTTAAACAGCAAATTTTTTCTGCTGCGGAAGGAGACCAGGGCATGTTTTAGATGCTACAAACAGGGAGACATAAAGAAAGACTGTACTATATGTAAAGCAGAGCAAATGAGACAGCGTCCCTCTTATACCAAACAAAAGGTCAAAGCCACCATCTCTGATCAATGGTAAGGAAACTGGAATGCCACATTTAAAGTGACAGGCAACCATAAATGTCAAGGCCGGTGCATCGACTCGGGGGCAACCAGTCACATAACGAGTGATAGAAGTTTATTAATAGAACTTGATCTGAATAACAAAGAAACTGTTTACCTTGCAGATGGGAGTAACATACATACAGAAGGATATGGGCATGGAATCCTTGTATGGCCTGATGATGCGGGACACAATTTAACCATACCAGTGAAAGATGTGCTTTATGTTCCTGATCTAGAAGGAGGACTCTTACCTGTGAAGCGTCTAACAGCCAAAGGACTCACTGTAAAGTTCCAAGGTGACAAGAGTTCTATCCTGGACAGCAAGCAGACAATAGCAAGTGCCAAGCTGGATGATCATCTGTATCACCTCAACACAGTGAAGGCAAAGATGAGACTATGCACACGTAAGCACAATGACTGTATACACATCTGGCACAGGCGTTTAGGTCTCAGACACCCAGAATGCATACAGGAACTACAAAAGAGGAATCTGACATAGGATCTAACAGTTTCCCCCTGTCCAGTTACTGTTAAGTGTGAATGCTGCATCAAATCCAAAGCTACAAGAGCAACACTTCCCAAAGTCAGTCAGAAGAGAACTTCAAGACCACTTGACCCAGTTCACAGTGATGTATGTGGTCCCCTAAACCCACCTACACCTGGAGGCAATATGTACATTGTGACTTTCATAGATGACTATTTAAGATACATAGTCACCCACCTAATGCAACACAAGAGTGAAGTTCTTGACAAATTCCAAGATTATGTAGTAAAGACCAGGAACAAGTTTCAGAGGAAGCCTCTCATACTTCAGAGTGATAATGGAGGTGAATTCACAGGACATAAGATACAAGAGTATTTAAAACAGAATGGAATAGAACATCAAAAGACAGTCCCATACACACCAGAGCAAAATGGGGTAGCTGAAAGAAAGACTCTGGACTACCACAAAAATACTGGGGTGAGGCGGCAATAACAGCCATATATTTGCAGAACAGACTCTTTTCTAGAACAGTGGAGAAAACTCCATATGAACTGTGGCACAATGAGAAGCCAAGTGTAAAACACCTCAGAGTTTTTGGATGCAAAGCGTTCATCTACATTCCAGAAGAAAAACTCCAAAACAGAGCATTTGAAGTTGTATTTGTTGGATACAGTGACAATGTTAAGGGTTGCAGAATCCTAAATCCCAAAACAGACAAGGTTACCATTAGCAACAGCATAACTTTTGTTGAAGATCTGAGAGACAATGTAATGACAACAGAAGAAGCAAGAACAGAAGAGAAAACTGATACTGATCAGCCCACCTCTGTAACTTCTGAACAAACAGTTGAAGTCAGGGTAGACTCTACCAGTACGAAAGAGCAGACACAAGCAAGCTCAGACACAGAACCGAGGCGCTGAACGAGAGAAAACAAAGGTAAACCACCTGTACGTCTCTCATACAAGCCAAGCACTGCCAATGCCAATGAACCTACAACCTGGGAAGATATACCTCAGCTTTCTGAGGGGGAAGCCAGTAAATAGGTAGAAGCTGCTAAGGAAAAGATAAAATCCATGCATGACACTAAAACATGGACACTTACAGAACTACCACCAGGAAGGAAAGCCATAGACTGTAAATGGACTTTTAAAGTGAAGTACAATGCAGATGGCACAGTTGAACGATACAAAGCTAGACTCGTAGCCAAGGGATATTCTCAGAAATATGGAAAGGACTATGATGAGACATTTGTGCCAGTAGTCAAACACGCTACAATAAGGACTTGATTTGGGTGCCGGGGGTGCTGGGAAGAGCCGGGTACCCGCAGGACCAGACCTTCTAAATTGAGGGTCTGGCTCTGGGGCGGCTGCAGGCTGGCACCATTAGGCTGGGAAGGGCCAATAGCCGTGTCCCTTCCCACCCTGGTAGTGCCAGGCTACCGCTGCTGGTTGTATCTGGCTGGCGAAGGCAAAAAGGGGCGGCCCCACGCCATTTTTTTACAAAAATAATTAAATAATTTTTAAAAAAATGGCGTGGGGTGCCCCCCCTTTTTTCCTTCGCCAGCCAGATACAACCAGCAGCGGCAGACTGGCACTACTAGGGTGGGAAGGGACACGGTTATTGGCCCTTTCCAGCCTAATGGTACCAGCCTGCAGCCACCCCAGAGCCAGACCCTCAATTTAGAAGGTCCGGTCCTGTGGGTACCCGGCTCTTCCCGGCACCCCTGGTGGCGGTGGGTGCCAAGGTAATAGATGTTGGGGTTAGTGCTGGCCTGCCATACCGGCAAGCACTAAGCCCAGTATTAGTAATCAGGGCCGTCTGTAGATAGCTGTAATTACTAAAACTATAGTATTGTAAAAAAAAAATACACACACACACAAGTATAAAACATTTTATTGAAATAAACACTCCCCCAGACCCCTGTTTGACCATTTTATTAAAAAAAAAAAAAAAAAAGTTGGTCCGACGTAGTCCACCGAATCCGACGTAGTCCTCTGCATTCACGACCCTGAAAAATAGAAAACAAACAAACAAACACAGACCACTTACCTCTTCCTGCACTGGGATAATACACACAGCGATGTCACTGTACAGGGATAATAAACACAGTGATGTCGCTGTACAGGGATAATAAACACAGTGATGTCACAGTACAGAGATAATAAACACAGTGATGTCACCGTACAGGGATAATAAACACAGTGATGTCACAGTACAGGGATCGGCGTCTCGTGCCCCCATCAGACCTCAGGTCGGCGTCTTGTGCCCCCATCAGACCTCAGGTTACAAAATACCATGACGAAAGAAGAATTTCTCCACCTACAGGACAAAATCAAAAACGGACTAGCCGAACAAAGAAAAGAAATAGAAGCTACCAAAAGGAAGAAATTCCTACGGGACAGCGAGGATTATCGCCTAAATCGGGTCTATAACTGGCCGGACAACACATCCCGGATACAGCAACACATGGGACCCAGATCGGCCTCCGCAGACTCAGTGTACTCTACATCAAGCGGGGACTCATACCGTCCATCACGACAAGGAGGACAGCGACAAACTAGAATGCAGAGACAAGCACCAAGAGGAGGAACTACGGGGACACAGACCTCTACATCTGTCATTACCCGGTCACAGGTAGACTCTTTAGTGATTAATATATCATCATACACTCTGAGTCCTTCAGAACTTGATGTACTTCAAAAGGGTCTTTCCTTTAGCCCCTCCTCCCCATTGGATACATTCCAATTGGACCTCGATTTACAATGGTTCTACAGAAACATCCGTTTAAAGGTGCACTTTTCAACACAACCTACACATGTAAAAAACAATGTTCGTGAAACCAGTCCCCCCATTACTCTAGATAAATTAAATTTACGTAATAAAAGTAGTTACATGCCACCCAAAAACCACCCACCGGTGGAGACTTTTGTGCAATTGGTTCAGAGAGATTTTGAGACCTTCCAAAGGGATCTCCTTAAAAAGAAATACAAATATTTACCTAACCTTACTCCTAATGAAAGACAGGCCCTTGACACTCTCAGAAACCTTAAACAGATAGTGTTTAAACCAGCTGATAAAGGAGGTGCTCTTGTCATTCTAGACAAAAGTAAGTATATTGGCGAGATTCAGCGTCAATTACGAGATTCAGCGGTATATCGCAAACTCCAATCTAACCCTACTCCCAGCATAGCATCACGAATAAAAGTGGTCCTTGATCAATATCGGTCTGAAGGGATTATAGATGAACCCACTGTCACCTTCCTTACCAAACCTAACCCAACTATACCAGTGTTTTATGTCCTGCCGAAAGTGCATAAAAACCTACAGAATCCACCGGGACGCCCGATAGTGGCGTCCACGGATTCTATTCTGTCCCCTCTGTCCATTTTTGTAGAGAAGATGTTAACTCCACATATCCAGAACACGAAATCCTTCCTCCTGGACACAACATCCTTTCTACAACTTATTAGAGATCTGGGCACATTAGAACGGGATATCATTCTGGTTACCTGGGATGTAACCAGTCTCTATACCTCAATAGAACATGAGAAGGGCATGGAAGCAGTACGACAACTGCTTTTTACTACTGAGTTACATCCAGATAGTCAACGATTTTGTCTCGAGTTGTTAGAGCTGGTACTGACCAACAATTATTTCATGTTTGAGGATGATTTTTATCTCCAAATTCAGGGGACCGCCATGGGATCCAACATGGCACCACCCTATGCAAACTGTTTCATGGCCCACTTTGAGGAAACCTACCTGTACCCACATACTCTATTTCAGACACATGTAGTTACATGGAAACGATATATTGACGACATCTTCTGTGTTTGGCACGGCGGTCTAGAGTCACTGCTTTGCTTCCATGATTACCTGAATTCGATTTATCACAACCTCCAGTTTACATTACACCACGATCATACCTCGGTCAATTTCTTGGACACAGTAGTTACTATAGACGCATCCGGCACACTTAAAACCGATTTATATCGTAAACCAACCGATAAAAACAATCTATTACACTATGACAGCTTCCATTCATCCAATACAAAGAGGGCAATACCCGGTTCACAATTCCAACGAGTTTGGAGAATAGTGCAAGATCCCAGACTACAGTCCCTGAGACTAGAGGAGATGCGACAGCGATTCCTTACCAGGGGTTATCCAGCTAAAGTGGTAGATTACTCTCATTCAGTTACATCACAGAGACGTCCGACACACAAGAGAATTCCATTTGTACATACTTTCCATCCCGTTAGCCGCAAAATCGTAAACATCATTCATAATCACTGGTCGCTTTTACAAAAAGCTTATCCAACTGTGGAAGAATTCCAAGAACCACCATTATCCTGCACACGGAGAGCCAAAAATCTCCGAGATTGCCTGGTCCGTGCTGACATAGGCTCCTCTACTAAAATCCCAAGGCAGACATTTTTCAAAACTCAAAAACAGGGCACCTTCCCGTGTCACCATTGTCTTCAATGTTCGCACGTATTAAAGGGCTCACAGATATACCACCCGTATTCAGGAAAAACCTTTAATGTTAAAGACTTCTTTACCTGTGACACTGATTTTGTAGTGTATTTACTTAAGTGCCCCTGTGGCCTTCTCTACGTAGGGGAGACCACACAAAAGATACGCGATAGGATCTGTAAGCACAAGTCGACTATCAGGAAAGGTAATCTACTATTGCCGGTTCCCTTACACTTTCATGAGGCTAAACACAAAGTAGCACAACTTAAATTCCAGGTAATTGAGCAGCTACCCCATCCACGCCGAGGTGGAGATCGTACAAAACAACTTAGACGTCGCGAAGCTTACTGGATCCACACCCTGCAGACATTGGCACCCAAGGGATTGAATAGGGAATACGAACTATATGGCTTATTCTGAGGGGTTATAATTATTATTCCTGTACTTTGAAGAATTGATTGAGAGTGTTTATTAATATCATATTCTCCTTTTTATCTTTCAGGCCCATTGAAGGACTATTTGCCGCACCGGTGTATCCTTGACTTATATTTTCTCTTATTTGTTCCTCCTTCTTTTTTTCTTTTTTCTTTTTTTTTCTTTATTATTCTTTCTTTACTTTCTCTACTATCATGTACATTCCCTCTTCCCCATCATTCTGGTCTGTGTACCAATTTCTCTCTTGTCAAGTTTCCCTTTTCCACCAAACTTTAATTTACTGTTATTTTCTCTTATCCAACCCCTTATCTAAGCCTTATTTTTTCCTCTTTTTTCCTTTTTTCTTCTTTTACCCTTCTTGTTACTTCCCAGGATCAGTCCTGATGGTTTCTGTCCTTATGCGTTCCACCGTGGAACGCTTTCTCATGACGCTGCACGTTGTTAACGCTAGTTAAGCGTGGATGCGTTCCACGGCCCGACACTTCCAATCTGTGGAACGCAACACACGCCATTTCCGGCGCGTACAACCCCGAGCGCGCCGGATTATTCTTTAAAAGGAAGGCGCCTGCTTTGGACCACACGGCGCCTTCCCTTATACCAAGTTACCATCAGCGCCTCTATCTTTCTTCTCTCCACACCAGCGTTGCGGCAAAGGTAAGACCTATGGGCCACACTCCTGCATATCACCGTGGAGGTGGTCTCCCAGGATAGGTTTATGACTCTCTAACCTCTATGCATATGTATGATCTGATAGAATTCATCTTATGTAGTCTCTTTGCTCCATTCTACGTTTGTACATAAAGCCTCCTATTACTCATATACTGCTATGTACTTAACAATCCTACAAGATATATTGTACCTAAGATTGACCCGGTCCTGAGAAGTACGATCGGGATTCATACTACGGAAGCCCAGTGAACCTTGACTAACAAGCATAATCCAATTTTTGTTTTATATTTTATGTGTTGTGTTAATGTTTTGTCATTTGCTTTTTCATTATTCTGAAGATAGAATTTTTTTCACTTGATTGTAGTGTCTGATGAAGGCCTGGATAGGCCGAAAACGTTTACACTAAATTGCCCTAATAAAGAAACGTTGACAATATTGCAAGTTTGCATCATCTCTAAGGCTGTTATTTATAATTTATCAGTACAGAGATAAACACAGTGATGTCACTGTACAGGGATAATAAACACAGTGATGTCACAGTACAGAGATAATAAACACAGTGATGTCACCGTACAGGGATAATAAACACAGTGATGTCACAGTACAGGGATCGGCGTCTCGTGCCCCCATCAGACCTCAAGTCGGCGTCTCGTGCCCCCATCAGACCTCAGGTCGGCGTCTCGTGCCCCCATCAGACCTCAGGTCGGCGTCTCGTGCCCCCATCAGACCTCAGGTCGGCGTCTTGTGCCCCCATCAGAACTCAGGTTGGCGTCTTGTGCCCCCATCAGACCTCAGGTTGGCGTCTTGTGCCCCCATCAGACCTCAGGTCAGCGTCTTGTGCCCCATCAGACCTCAGGTCAGCGGACGTGTGCTGTATGTGTTCTCCACAGACAGCACACGTCCCCATTCATTTTAATGTGTGTATTCAGACATCAGTGTTTTAGCATGGCCCGTAGGTCAGTGTTTTTAGCACGGATGCATGCTCTATTTTGTCCTTGTTCACGGATCCATCACCTCCATTATACTCTATGGGTCCGTGAACACCACGGATGCAACACGGATGGCATCCGTGTTGCATCCGTGTTTCGCGGATCATTAAGAAGAGATGCTTTGAAAATTATTTTTCAGCTGTTCAGTGTCAGTGAAACACGGATGACACATGGACAGCAAAAAACGGACACACGGACCCAACACGGATCCTTCACGGACAGTTTCACGTTTGCATCACTGACCACCTGCTCACGGATTTGAGCACAGACATGGATGTGTGAATGAGGCTTAATTCTGGATAATAAATGACCCCCTATGTTTTTGGCTAATTACAAACTGGTGCCTTTTACAGTAGTACACATATTTCTTCATAAACTGTTTTAAATTCATTCAATTAGAATATTATACAACAGGATTATTTGCCACATTTTTAAAT